>JABUQX010091400.1:32500-46898 GCA_015478945.1 Trachelipus rathkii | reverse complement strand
AATAATATTTTGTATAACATAACACAAAGCTTTTATTTATTTTTATTTTATTTGTTTAAAAATATATTTTTACCAATATTTTATTCTTTTACGTTTATAACTTTAAAAATTCACGTTTTTTAAGGTGACCCTAAAGCAGTAGATCAGTAAATCAGTAATCAAACCACCCTCCCCACCACACCCCCCTCCCGCCCATCCATGATCTATTGATCTATTAATATATTTATCTATTGATTCAAGTCATATTTTCAAAAAAACTTTTTTTTTGGACAAGCAAATATAATATTAAAATAAGTATAAATTTTTATATACCGACCAACGAATATATACCAACGTGTAACAAATTCACTCTTATCAAAGCAACATAGCCTAACTCTGAAATAAGAATAATAGCAACGATAAACCTTAACATACCTTTTACGCAATGAATAAACTGCTATCATTAACAAAGTTCCACCCAATATTGGTATCAGTGTATATGTTTATAAGATCGTAGATCTTGAATAAGGTAGTTTCATGTCCCTAATAGATGTCTTGGGGACACCCTAGAAATGGTTCCTCCGAAGAAACGCACGGAGTGCGTGGGACAGGAAGAGTGGTGAAATAATGAGTGAGTAAAAGAAGGGAAAGGGAGGGAGTGGATGTAAGAAAGTTAAATAAGCCTCATGTATCGGAGCGAAATGAGTCATAATAAACTATGCTGAAGCCGGTGTGGTGTCGAGTTAATAAGAAACATACGTTTAGCCCAATAATGGTATCAATGTAAGCGTATGTTTCTAAGGCGAAATCATATGTTGCAATAATATATACATACGTTGATATATATGGCTAAGTGCTAAGGTTGGCTGGTTACATTGAAGAAGGTATATATATATATGTGTTATATTGTATATATTGCATGTATTTATATATGCATATATATTATTATATTAAGTATATATAATATAGTATATATATATATATATAGTTGTTATTATTATATATATATATATTATTATATATATTATATATATATATATTATTGATATTATTGCTATATATATTATATATATATATAGTAAATATATATATATATATATAAAGATATATATAGTTGGGCAGTATTTAAATATGATTATTGGTTATTGCTATATATATGGTTATATATATATACAGTTATGTTATATTTTTAAGTTGGTTATATATATATATAGTTGTTAAGGCGAAAATTTTATCACAAAGAGCTTATTAATTATAACACCTCTTTACTATTTTTTAATACATTGTGTATCTTAACCTAATGCAACCTTACCTCACATGACTGATTCTGCTCAAACATGTACAGGTCGTCATTTGTATTACATCTTACAAAGATAACCCATTTTCTAAAGGTTGAAGACTGACATTTCTATTTTTAAATCTCGTTTTCTTTTCACATTTAAAGGTCAACTAAAATATTTTTTTTCCTAAGTTAAAAAATTATTTTGTTTTAAAACTGTTTTATTTATTTTTATTTTACTTATTTTAATTTATTTTTCAATTTTTATTTATTTTTTAAGGTTATTTATTTAAAAAAAAAAGGAACTTTAAAAACTTTTATATATTTTTGTCTTATTTGGTAAAATATTCTTTGTTTTACAAAAAAAATTTCCTTTTTATGTTTATAACGTAAAAAATTTGACATTTTACATGCCCTAAAGCAGTAAATCTTTAAATCAGTAAATCAAACCACCTACCCAGCCCCTCCCCCCCACCCATCCATGATTTATTGATCTATTGATCTATTGATTCAAGTCATATTTCGGATATCATTTTGTATAAACATAACAAAGATAAGTTCTTTGAAAAAATTTCATAGTAAAATTATTTAGCATAACCTATCAAAACCTATCCTAACCTAACCCATCTATCATACTGGCCAACGGATATATGCTAGTGTGAAAGAAGAAGGCCTTCGCTCCACCTTCTAAGGCTCTGCCGCCGGTCCAATACCCAGGCACAACCAATACAAGAGGAGATCCCCCTCAAAATATACAAAATTGAGATGGCCTTAAAAGCAAGCACAATAAAAGCAAAAGTCCTAGGGAGAGGTACAGGTGCCTGAAATTCCGCACAGAAACTTGAAAGACTCAAATAGTCGCTGCCATTAAGTTGTTTTCTCAAAAAAAAATTATTTAAATTGTAAAAACACTAAAGAGGCTACATTGAGATAGAGTGAAAAATCACACACGACCAAATTACCAAGTAAAGACTACAAATATAAAGCGGCACGAACAGCAGGTGCCAACATTGATTAACACTGGCCGATCTGCTGCTTTAGGCAATTACTGATAAAAGATAAAATCATTTCTAACATCAAAACAAATAAAAACAGACACCGCACGTGGGCCACAGAGCAGCAGCCGCGCAATCGTAGCGTGAACAGGCGACGGAGACCGAGTAAAGGCTTCCGAGCTTCTGATATAATATTTATTTAAGGTTTATAATATTTAATAATATTTGCTTGCGTCAACATAGCGAATGAAAAACTACCCAGCGCAACCGGTGACACCTTTCGGTGAATTATCTCAACCAAATATGGAGTTTGATGAGCCCGGTGCCGTGAATCAAACATGGTTTTGGGGAACGCCAATACTGAAAGCAGTGATTGAGTATCGTAAAGGAGAACGTTATTTCTTCATATTCAAAATAAATATATAAAATTTGTTGTCACCTCTTTAAAGTCCCAGGAATTTCTCTATCCGTCGTAATCATGTTGCGTGATACGCCCATCCAAATGCCTAGGGAAACGTGACCAAGAAGAAGGGCTTCTAGGATAATTCGTTTCATAAAATGAGATATGATAAAAAAATGAACCCCCTACAATTCCCATGAAAGCTTCGAAAGGTTGCAGACTACAGCGAGCTTAAAATATTAGGTTGGTACCATATTTAAATCAAATTTGTTTTCTGTGCAAACGCCTCCAAGTAGTTCATTTTCGCTCTGCTCCTCTTGCGGCTTTGCCTAGTTCTCGTGTTGTGGAGATCAAACCCTTTTCAGTCATTGGAGTGGACTTTACAGGTTACTTCAACGTGAAGACTTCACTAAGGGTTATATAGTTCCTTTTACTTGACCTGTTACCCGGGCCGTTCACCTGAAGCTTGACTACGATAATAGCACAGAGTCTTTCTTGAGAGTGCTAAGTAGGCTCATAGGTAGACGTGATTCTCCTTCTATAATATACTCGGACAACGCGACTTATTTCCAAGCGGCGTCTCAGTATATCAAACATTTGCGTACATTACCATCGGTTAGAGATTTTTTGACTGCACACTCCATTACTTGGAGATTTAACCCCGCTCGTAGTAACCACTACGGTGGTTTTTGAACATTTAATCGGGTTACCTAAAATCCATCTCAAAAGAATTCTAAAAATTGCTTTAATCACATATGACGAGTTTTACACAGTTCTCGCTGAGGTCGAACTAGCTCTTAACTGCAGACCCCTCACCTTTATGGGAGATGAGCTTCATTGCAAGGTTGCAAGGGGCCTCTCACACCCTCCCACCTGCTCGTGGGTTATAAGCTTAACACTCTTCCTATTCCAGAAGAGCTTTTAGAATCAGACACTACTTACAGTCACCCGGTCAAACTAAATAAAAGGTATCGGTATATTTTTTCGCCTATTTCCAAATTCCAGTTTGCATGGAATAAGGACTATTTACTTAATCTTCAGCAATCTTGGAATGTTTCTGGCCATCCTAATATTGCTATCGTTGATGTAGTCTTGGTGGAGGACGATGGTCGTTGGTTGAAATGGAAATTAAGCATAGTAAAAATCTTTTACACTCCTCCTGATGGTATGTTCGGTCAGTATGATTAAATACAAAAAGTGGGGAAATCACTCGAGCCATAGTGCATCTATACCTGTTAGAAATATATTCAAATATTTTTAATTCAGATAAACCCTCCTCTTCAGAGGAGCCTACCTCGACATTGGGTTCTCAACTGGAGAGAACTACACATCATGCTCAAATTTTAACGAAACGACGTATTAAGGCCATGCTTTCAGATGAAGAATAGTCGAAACATTTTTTTTGTCCTTTGACAATAACATATGATGTTCTACAATTAAAAGTTACGTACACTGCGCAATAACGTCTTTTATCTTTTGCTTCAAAGACACAACTGCAGAACTTTTATCTTGACTTCCTTGTACTCGGGGGGGGGGGGAGTTGGATGACATTTGCTTTAAATATGGTACCAACCTAATATTTTAAGCTCGCTGTAGTCTGCAACCTTTCGAAGCTTTCAGGGCAATTGTAGGACGTTCATTTTTTTATCATATCTCATTTTAAGAACCGAATTATCCTAGAAGCCATTCTTCTTGGTCACGTTTCCTTGGCGTTTGGATGGGAGTATCACGCGCCATGATTACGACGGATAGAGAAATTCCTGGGACTTTAAAGAGGTGACAACCCATTTTATATATTTACTTTGAATATAAAGAAATAACGTTCTCCTTTACGATACTCAATCATAGCTTTATTTCCGGGGAATGTAGAGTCCGTGTGTTTTTGGCGTTCCCAAAGGCCATGTTCCCTTTGAAGGGGGTATTCCTTTGTTTAGCCAGTTTCATTGCATCAAAATACTGTCATGTGCAGTTGGATGGGTGATTGCCCTCACCGAGGTGTAAAACCCTTAGTTGCTTGGGGTGGTCGGTAGATAGTTTTTTTCATTTTATTCTCACTATGGTTGAGCAAAATAAATATTATTAAATATTATAAATATAAATAAATATTATAAATCAGAAGCTCGAGGTACTCCCTTTTTCTCATAGTCTCAGTCGCCTGTTCACCTTCATTCTGGTCGCATATTGCTTCTCATAATACAGTGTACCTTTTTTTGTGCATTGTGTTTTGTTCTGTCTTTTGATAATTTGAAGCAGAGCCCTAGCATTTTTTATCTTTTTATCAATTAATTGCCTAAGCGTAAATCATTGCATGTTAATTAGTAACCTATATTCGTGCCTTTATATTTGTAGTCTTGCTTGGTAATTTAGTCGTGTGTGAGGACTAGAGTGCGCAGAACTCAAGTAAGTCCTTTAATTGTTTTTTTTTTACACGAGTTTAAATAATTTTTTTTTTGAAGAGGAAACAAGTAATCTTTCACTGCAATACTAACGTAGCTTAGATGATATTTGAATCTTTCAAGTTTCATCTATTTGGAGATACATCAGACACACCCTGTACTATCTCTTTTCTCCTGAGCTTGCTGCACCATTTATTTCTTCTTTAAGGTATCTAAAAAATTTTCTGTATATTTTTGAGAGGGGATATCCTTCTTGTAATTGGTTTGATATACATATAGGTGTGGATGTTGCGTACACGTCAGTATGTGTATCAAGGATTATTATTAGAAGGTGGAGGGTTTGAGGAGGCCTTCTTCTTTCTCACACACTACAAATCATATTTTGCAGTCATATCATTTTGTAAAACGGCATATTATTTCAATTATTTTGTGTCTTTAAGTATTCTGTCTGTCTAGCAGGCCGTACTCGTCTAGGGATTGAATACATAGAGGCAAATATTGGGCAAGTTACCTTTTCTTATGTATCGCAGAAAAGGGGTATCTTCCTAATATCTGAAAGAATTTATAAACAAATCCTCGGACTGCCAAAGGACCTCCTTTACCGTCGTTATTGTGAAAAGGAAATTCTTTAGCTTGGTTGCCACTAATACCTCCCTCCCCCATTCTGAAACAAAGGGGCTTGAAGCTATTGTGCATTGAAATAACAGCAACAATAATTAAAAACAATTTGGTCAAGATTCTCAAAATTTTCTGGACAGATATTTATATATGTACATGCTTATAGATTTATATAGATATATATATATATATAGTTAAGAGCAGCAAATATATATATATATATATATATATATATATATATATAAATATATATATAGTTACAGCACATAGCAGCAGCATAGCTATGAAGCAGTTGCTGGCTACATGTTACAAGTTATATTATTGCTGGCTACTGTTGTTGGTTGGCTGGCTACATGGCTATTATTGTTGGCATATATGGTGCTGCTGGCAGACATATTAAAGATACTAGCGTTAAGGCAGAGTCCATGGACTTTTTCTGTTTACAAATGGTTGGCTGTTATTTTCGTTAGCAATTTTAAAAACTTTTGAAATGTATATATATATATATATATATATATATATATATATATATATATATATATATATATATATATATATAATCGTCTTATATTAACATCATAATGAATAATGACTTTGAGAATTATAATTCATATTAAGGATACGAATTTTTTTAATAGAAAATTATTTTAAATTAATATGCTTACAATTAGCATTAAAATATTAATAAATTTATTTTATTCCAATCAGTAATATATTAGTTTTTAAAGTCGCCAACTCAAAATTTAATATGATGTTTTTTTTTAATCTGTTTTATACAAAAGAGTCATACCTGCACCAATATGCAAAATGGGGTAAAAGCTATTTTAATTCATTTTATTTACATAATAAAGCTGCTTATGGATTTATTTTCATTTCTTCTGTCTTATAGTTAGCAGATGTTTCAAATGACTTTTCAAGTAGGGTTTGTTTTGTTTTATGAAATATCAGGATTAGTGTTTACATATGTTAATATGTGTGCGCACACGTGCTTGTGTGCGTGTACCAAACAAAGAGAAATGGACCTAGTTCTTGGGTTTAATACATAATGTTCAATTAAATATTATAATCTTAATAACATTTTAATAAGATAATCTTTGTTCAATACTTTGCAATTTGGAATGTTTATATATTTTTCTTGACCGGAATAAATATTATTTAATTTGATTTGATTTATCACACATAAAAATTAATAACATATTAAGAGATGTAAAGGTTAAAAGTTCTAAGGTTGACAAATATTTTTGATAAATTAATTCTACAAAATATTTATTCATATAAAATACAAAATGCTGCCTTCAAAAATTTTGATATACTTTTTTTATTATCATAATTTGGTATTATTTTTTCATCCATTCATACTTAATTGATATTTTTTATATATGAATATTTAAATTATTTTAATCACCTCATCAAAAAGACAACTAAATTAAAAGAAAAACTATAAATAATTTGTTAATCATAAATCTAATTTACTTTTTATAAGGACATAATTAATTACAATAAAATATAGAAAGTGCAATTCTTTATTTACAGTAAGTATCAAATGTATTAGTCATTACCTAAAATTTGTTTCCATGAATAAGAAACATAATGATCAATATATATATATATATAATATATATATATATATATAATATATATATATATATATATATATATATATATATATATATATAAATATATATATATATATATAATATATATATGTTATGATATGGAGTATATGATAGTTTATATATATAATATACATATATATATATGGTTTTGAATTCAGTGACCAGCAGTGTTTTTCTATCGATTTATTTTTTATCTATTTCCGATATTTAATATAGAAAATAGTGGTGGGTTTTAATTCACTTAGTATATGTTTTATATATATATATATATATATATATATATATATATATATATATATATATATATATATATGTTATATATATATATATATATATGAAACGTTTTATTTATCAGCATATATATATATGGTGGTAGTTGGGGAACATCCTTTAAAGGGTAGTTAACCGATATATATCGAAAGCTAACGATGTAATCGATTTTTTTTCGATTATTTCAAGGCAATGGTGCGTTAAGGTTGCCAATAAGTTTTTTTTTTTTTTTAACTGAAAGTTTGAATACCCAAGATTAAATCACCAAAGATAGAAAGAGTCAGGGTCTTTCGGCCTCAGCGGGGGATAACGGGGAATTGTCCCCCTGTCCCAACGTCAGCTCGAGCCCTTTAAAAAATTTTAAAAATTTTTTAAAAAATTAACATATATTAATTAACACAAAAATAAAAAATAAAGTAACTATTCCGCTTCAGTCTGCTGAGTTTAGCCAACACATTGACCGTGGTAGATAAAAATACAAGTAGGATTCTGCTATTATGATTTCACACTTTTTATGTAACTTCCTTTTAAAGGATAAGTGCCTATATATGGCAGAGGTAAGAGGCAGAGCAGATAGGTATATATATATATATATATATATATATATATATATATATATACATACATATAGAGAAAGAGTATATATATATATAAAGATGATATATATATACATATATATATATATATTAACATTGTTTTTTAAGATCCAAAGCACCCTATATCTTTCAACGTCAATTATATTATTTAGGTTAGGTTAGGCTAGGTTAGGGAAAGTTAAATTAGGCTTTAGTTGTAGCTAGGCTTGTGTTGCTAGGTTAGATAAATGAATAGAATCAATCCTTACTTGCACAACACAGCTTCTAAATCATTCCATGTGCTGGTCACGAATACCATAGCTTTCCCTATATATATAAGATAAGTATATATATTATAATTATGTATACAGGTATATATATATATATATATGTATGCTATATATATATATATATATAGCATATATATATATATATGTATATATATATATATAGTAGAGATATATATATATATATATATATATATATATATATATATGATCTGGTAAAACTTCTTTTACCAGATACATTTTTTTGGGAGGAGTGACAAAATTTAGTTATTTTTTATTTTTTCTATATATATCAACAAAATCTACAAACTTTACCTTCCCATAAAATGTTTTCTTTATTTTCTTAAAAATTCAGTGAAATATATTGCCATAAAAATAAATTATATTGTTGAAAGATAATGTTAAGTAAGGATATGTTGAATTACTTAGTTTCACAGAGATTTAAACTTAATAAATTTACTTTAGCTTTCTTCTGTATTAATCATGTTTGAAGCTCCCTAAGACTCATCTTCATATGTTTATATTATAAAAATATCTTTAAAGTGGGGAAAAGTAAAAATTGTAATAAAAATACCATTTCATAGTGAAAGATCCTACTGAATAGAATAGATAGAGAGAGAGTAAGAGCATATATATATATATATATATATATATATATATATATATATATATATATATATATATATATATATATATATATATATATATATATATTTTGAAAAGTGAAATGTTAAAATCTATCATTTAGATATTTTGTAAAATAAAAGAAAAAGAAATAATTTAAAATTTATTTACATTTCCCCATTTTTATAAAGTAATTTACATTGTAACTCGATGCATGCAAAACTTTATAACTTATTAATGGCTTTAACAGCGTCAAATCGATGAAGGGTCATTGGGCTCCCAAATAATAGTTGTAAAGATAATAATTTTTTTCCTTATCAGGTTTATAGATGTGCAATAATTTAATTAACAATACAAATTAAATAATAATTAATAGTAATAGTAACTAATTAATAGTAAATACACTCCCAAAACTGAACGATATTTACAGTTTTTTTTAATAATGATCATATTCATACACAGAACGATACGAACTTTTAAATGATTTTTCTTCTAATAAACATAGAAATGTCTACTATAAGATATAAATATTATAATATATAAAAAGACTATATAAAAAACAAATTAAATGAAAAATTAAAATAAATAAACAAACATATAATAAACTTTTTTCTTTTAAATAAACAATAATATTATTAAATAATAGGGTCTTAAATTCTGAATACCACTTGATTAACTTAGAAACTCTGAAGCATATCCCACCTGTGCATTAATTATCAAAAACTTTTGATAACTAATCTTCCCACTAAGCCACGATTAATTTAGATTCACCAGTTTCCAAACAAGTGTCTACCCTGCTTCTGCCAAAACACCCAAAGCCTTGGAAGGTCAAAGCCCTGAATCCCATAGAGAAAACATCCCAAAGAATATTCTCTGCCTCTTGTAAAAGGAGCAAAAGAAGAGCAAGGTAACATAAAAATATAGTGCAAAATAACCTGCAAACAAACCTACACAGCACACACACACACACACACACACACATATATAGCATATATATAGCAGGATTATTATTATTATTATTATATATACACATATTATTATATATATTATTATATGAAATATTATTATTATTATTATTATATACATATATTATTATTACATATTATTACAACATATTATTATTATATATATAGATATATATACATATATTATTATATATATATATATAACATATATATATATATTTAGTATATACATATATATATAAGTTATTATTATTATTATTATTATTATTATTATTATACATTTATTTATATTTCAGTTTATGAGCATGTTGGGTGTCTGGTTAATTCCATTTTGTATCGCTCTTATTATTATATATATATATATATCTATTTCAATATATATATTATATTATTATTATTATAAGATATATTATTATATATATATATATAAGAGAATATAGAGATAGATAAAGATATATATATATATATATGAGAAAGATATAGTATATATATATATATATATATATATATATATATATATATATATATATATAAAAATAAAGATATATATATATATATATATGTATATATATATATATATATATACAACATAATGGAGTTCAGATCCAGAATTTTTATATCAAGATAAAACTCACTGGCCACAGCTGAATATGGAATGTAAACTAGAAAATGATGATGATAAAATAATAAAAAATTAACCTGTCATGTCCATAAAGTTTCAAGAGAAAACTGAGGAAGATAAAGTGATACATTTTTCATCGGATTGGATGAAACAAATTAAAAGTAGCTTGTATTTTAAGGGTTAAAAAATGTCTGTATGAGAAAGAGTGGAATAAAGGTCATTTGACAATCCCAGAGTTAAAGGATGCAGATAAAGCTATATATAAAAAGGTTCAAAATAATGAATTCCAGACACAAAAAAGAAAGGAATTTTTAGAATAGGTGGCAGAAATAAAAACTTAAATGTGCCATTTGAGTTTAAGCATCCAATCAGCATGCCAAATAAATATCATGTCACAATACTTATCATAAAGCACTTACATAAAATTAATAAACATTTAGGAAAGCAAAATATATAATAGGTGCAAATAAAATTATCAAGCAAATTTTAAAAGAATGCATAATTTGTAGAAAACTTCAAGGAAGACAAGTGAGCAACCGATGGGAGATTTACCCAATGAAAGACTTGAAAATGACATCCCACCTTTCACAAATTTAGGCATAGATGCATTTTTTTTACAGTTGTCACCACCACTCACGGGCGGAGCCCTATTCAAGGAGGGGGTGTTACACTTCTCAGAAGCTCACCAACTAACGCAAATTACGCAGATGAGCACAGACGCAAGCTTTGAAGTGAGGGATATTAAATTCAGCAGGAAACACAGAAGATGGAAGAGAATTCCACAGAACAGAGGTGAGAATGAAGCACCGCAGCGAACTAGCCTAAAGTTACCAATATCCACACAAACTCATGCGCAGACACAGCACCACTTCAGCTACGAGGCGTGGAAGGTAAGTAATGCAAAGTGACAAGTTCGAGCACCTGCTGCTGCGGTGCCTATAAAAAAAGAGATAAAAAACCAACATCGCGCCGCAAAGATAGAGTGTCAAGTGAAATGGAAAGTACGGAACAGTTTATGTCTTTTGGCCTTTGACCAACCCCATCCAAAAGCCGGGTGAAACCAGATACCTCGATAGTAGTACTCCATACAAGGGCGGATGAGGCCCTTGTATAGCTGGGAGTAATCTGAGAAGAAGAAAAAAGTCTCGCAGTCTAAACAGGACTCTCAGTTTCTTTGGTCATATTACAAACTGTTGTGATGTGAGGTTCCCAAGACATTTTGTTTATGTTAAAGGCCAAGGATGTTTATATTGTCAACAGAGGACAGAGAACTGTCGAAAGAGATAGAAAAGTTGGAAGAGGTCTTAGAGAGATTTGTGCCAGTTTTAAAAAGAGAACAATTTCATGGCAGTTGGTGACGGTTCTACCGGAGCAATTCTATCCAGATCTGCGAGAATAGAATCGAAAGATTAAGACAAAAGGCAATTTAGAAGTAAAAGAGGGAGCAGGATTGAAATGAGTTGAAGAATAAAGGTTTGAGTCATCGGCATACGGGTGGATAGAGTTAGATGTGGTAGAAGATCCTTAATGAAAAGTAGGAATAAAGTAGGAGATAAGACAGAACCCTGAGGAACAATCTACAATTGATATAAAGAAGAAGTCGCCCCGGTCAACAATAGCCAGATATTGAATGATTTGAGAGAAAACTAGACATAAGTAAACAAAGAAAGAGGAAACCCAAGGGAAGGAGCTTGAGAGCATTGACGCCATACCTTAAATGCTTTGGGATACAGCAGCCTAAGTCCACCACTGCAAGTCTCCCTCCCATGCCAGTTCCTAAGGGCGCAGAAAATCATAAATCAGTAAGATAGGCATATCGCCAGTAGATCTCAAGCGCGAAAGACGTATTGGCGATCAGAAAGAAGTAACAGACTTATGATCTAAAAAATGAGCCAGAAGGGTTTCAAAGACTTAGATAGAATATAAGGGAGAGCTATAGGGCGATAGTTGCAAGGACCAGATCGGCTACCTTTTTTTCGGAGCTGCTGACATAAAGTGTGCTTCAAACACTATAGTGTTAGCATTAGACATAGAGAATAGTTGAACGAGGGAGGGGCCAGTAAGGAAGCACACTCCTCAAACACGGGAGTGAATACCATCCGTCAATGCCTCCTAACGTTCATAGACTCAGGAGCCCAGCGCAAACCTCAAATGTGTAATCACAGGCAAAGGCATAGATACCTGAGAGAGAAGGAGGGAGGAAGAGGAATGCCAGAATCATCCAGGGTTGAGTTAGAGTGAAAATAGGAGGCCAAAAGAGATTGGCCTTTTAGACTGGCCTTTTCAGCAACAGAACCATCAGAAAAAGAATGAGAGGAGGAAAGGCAGATTTACAGAAGAAAGAATGTTTTTGGCAAGAGGGCCAGAGAAAGATTTTATCAGTAGGAGATCCAGGGAGATCAGCGCCTCACCAACATGAAAGCCTGCTTTGTTTCGTCGAAGAGTATCCCTGCAATCATTTCTAGCAGAATGAAAATGAAAAGTAAGGAGAACAAAAATTTTTCCACTCCCGATACGCGCACTGTCTCTCAGCCTGAATGGCCAGAAAAAAAGCACGATCGAACCATGACAGGAGAGCAGAAAGATTTAGTCGAAAGAAGGAATGAACACCTGCTCAAACCATCAACGATTACAGCTCCCACCTTATCGGCAGCAGCCTTCGAAGCGTCACCAGAGTCAAAGCAGCCATTCAATTATAGTTAGTTTGAGTAGAAGCAACGCAAGTGCCCCAATCGGCCCGACTAAAGTGCCAGAAAATGCGTAGGGCAGGATGGTGATCGTTGAAGAGAAAGACAAAATTAAGAGATATATGTTACATCAGATTTTACCAATAGGAGTGAAGGTGGTGTATTTGGAAAAGGACTAGCGGTGAAACATAGGTCATGTGAATAATTGGTTTGGACGATCCTGAATGTGGGGTTCTCTTAATTAGCTGCCCAGATCGTTGAGAATGTCGAATGATTCGGCCTCCTCCCCACCTAAATCAGTATGAGAGGACCCCAACCATTCAGTGTTGTGTACATTGAAATCCCCAAATAGATCACCTTCAGTATTTTGGATGAGAAGATATGAACAGTCTCCAATGAGAGTAGTAAGATATTCAAATAAGGCGTGAAAATCTGTTCTGTTAGGAGAACAGTAGCAGAAGCACCAGATTATTGTAGTAGAAAGAAGAAAAATTTTCAAGCCACAGAACATAGTTAGAGATCTGAGATTTCTCAGAGACGTTACAGGAGTGTTTGTACCATAGGCAATATTACCCACCCTTTAGACGGAAATTTTGAAATACGTTATAGTTGGATACATTAAACGAGTTAGAGGATGAATTCTTAGCCATCTGTGTCTCAGACAAGTGAGCAAAAGGTTAGTTAGAGTTAGAGAGGTGGTATTCCACGGAAGCAGAGGTAGCTAGAGTTTAAGCCGCGAATGTTAGTAAAGTCTAAAGAAAGCCCGCGCCTGTGCAAATCTGCCTTCACACACGCACACACCACCATACCAAAACAAAAACAACAAAAAAAGACAAACAGACCCCCCCAAAAAAGCAGGTTATAATTATTCACACACTAAAAGAACCGTAAATGTTAAAACGATAAAACCTTATTTATAATAAATTTGTAAAATATGAAAAATTTAGAAAGTTTATAACAATCATTTGCACTCTCGTACAATTCCCAACAAACATATTTCCACATGCGTCTCAACACATTTCTGTAAAAATTAAAATAATAATAACTAAAAATCGTAAGTGCTGTGCTAAAACCAGTTTAAAAAT
>JABUQX010091400.1:12500-27500 GCA_015478945.1 Trachelipus rathkii | reverse complement strand
TTATTTTTGTCCATTAGGTTATTTATTATTTATTTATAATTTGTCTATTTGAGGTTTGTGTTTAAGCTTTTAATTTTTGCTTGGGTGTGCTGCAGTTTGAATGACTGGATTGAGAAGACGTGGGAGTAGGCGCGGGCGCGGTTCTCTATTGACTTTGTAAGCTTTCACGGCCTGCGGGATAATTAAGAATCTAAAACTCTCAACCTAGCATTTTATTACTGTCCGAGACCCAGCTAGTCAAGGATTCTTTCTCAAATAAACATAATAATTTCAACTAGGACTTGTTTTGCAATTTAAAAACTGAATGGTTGAGTCTGTGCTTAAATAAGCATTAACACTCCCGTAACACGTCTCGAAAACCTTGAATCTTCTAACTTCCATATTTTATGGCTTAAGATCTTTCTTCCTACTACTACTACTACTACTACTACTACTACTACTACTACTACTACTACTACTACTACTAATACTACCACTACTACTGTTACTACTACTAACTACTTAATGGACTTTAAGGTACACCACACTGATTGGTTGGGCTCCTCTCATAGGAACGCAGATGAGAAGGAGGCCAAAACATTCAGCATTCTGAACGATCTAAAACAGCTGATTAAGGAACCTACACGTCCCAGATCTTCCTAAGCAACTCCAGACCACTCTTGATCTGTACACAAATATACCATTTTCCCTCCTATCGGTAACTCTGACCACAATCTTGTAGCTCTTAATTAAAACACTTTCTCTCCAGCAGCCCCACCATGCCCTAAATGTACTTTCTGGCACTTTAATCGGGCTAATTTTTCGTATTGAGTACCTAATTTGCGAACTATTCTTGGAATGAATCCCGTTTCGACTCGGGGGACGCTTTGGTCACTGCTGAAAAGGTTGAAGCAGTAATCATCGATGGGATTAGATTAGCAGGTTCTTCCACCTTCAACTAAATCTTTTTCTTTCCATAAAATAGAATGGTTCAAGAGTTTGTTTTTTCTTGTCCATCAGGAGACGCTCGTGCATCTCAGCAACCATCTCTAATATCTGTGCATACTCTGGCAGTCAGAATGCACAATGATTTTGCAGCACGCCTTGCTAAAATGCACAAAGACTACGACGATGAACAATTATATCAGGTTAGGTATAGTTCTACTATATATTATATTTTATAGTATATATATTAAATATATATATATATATATATATTCTATATATATATATATTAATTTAATATAATATATATATATTAATAATACTATATATTATTTTATATATATTCCGAAGCCTTCGTTCGGTGAGGTTGTGCTTAAAGAAGTCTCTCGCTAAATTAGTTTTAAAACTCAATCAGATTTCATCTTATACATAAATTTAAATTCTCAGAATAGAAGGTTAATTTCTATTATCCTTATTATGCAATTAAAATTTAATTTTAAAATCATTGTGTACGAATCACTTAACTTAAAATAGTATTATAGGTATAAAGACTGCAGCCAGCATATTAATTACTGAGTTGTGAATTATCGAAATGTCTGTAATCAATATTGTTGCCCAAGAGAGCTCGTCAGAAAAAACTTTTCTATTTCCGAAGTAAGTGCTAAAATATAGCAAACAAATCAAAAGAAAACAAATATAGACCCTAAGGAAAGACCCTAAGGTTTCAAACCTGTGCGTATAGACAGTTCGAAAAATTTTAAAGACTCTTTCATTTAGGAAGTTTCTAAGAAATGTTTGTTTATTAAGCTTTGGCTGGAATACATTGAATAACTCAAATTACGTGTATGTGATAATTGTTTCGTACTGGCCATAGGAAGCATAATATATATTTAAGATACGTGATTAAAAACAATTGTGCTAACTTTTGAGAGTGTTAACGTCATTGAGAGGGATTTATTTGTAAGTAAGTTATTGTTTGAGAAATTTCGTTGTGTCTTGGGTGCACATGTAACTAAAACAATGTTGTATGTCTGGAGACTGCAACAAAACATTTTAATTCCATGAAGTTGTGAAATTATTGAAGTATCTTTGAATCAATTGTGTAGAGAGCTCGTCAGAAACATCTTTTTATTTCCGAAGTAGGTTTTTATGTGAGAAAAAAAAAAAAAAAAAAAAAAAAAAAAAAAAAAAAAAAAAAAAAAGGAGCCAAAATAAAGAAACTATCCATAGTTCCTAAGGAAAGACCCTAAGGTTCTAACTTTGTAAGAAGGTCAAAATTTAACGAACCTTTTTTTTTTTTTTTTTTTTTTTTTTTTTTTTACATTTAGTGGTTCTAAGAATATTATCTCGTTTAATAAAGTTCTGCTGAAAATTGGAGGAGCACTTAAAATACATTATGAAAAGAGTAGCACTATTGAAAAGGGTTTTTAAAGAAATTTTAAAACTACATAAGCGACTCTAGTTTTAATAGATATAAAGTTTTAAACGGAATTTTAAGCATTTGAAAAGCAACGAGTGGGAGGGAGAGGGAAGGAGAAGGAGAGGGGGGGAGGAGGAGGAAGAAAGGCGGGGGGGGAATAGATAAAACTTGATCGTGATGTTTTAACCTTGTATGTTTTTATGTTATTTAACGTATTGTTTTGTTATTGTGAGTTTGGTTGGCCGGGGGGTAGGAGTGGTTGCCCTAGGTGTGGGAAGCACCTTAAGGTGGGGTCCCGTAAAGCGTACCCAGCCCCTGAATTGGTTATAAAATGAGAAAGAAGAGTACCGTTATACTATGAAAGTTGAGGAGGAAGGGAGAGAAGGGGAAGGAAGAAGGAAGAAGAAGAAAGAGAAGAAGGGAACAAATGAAAACTTGAGTAACCGTAACGTAAAAAAAAAAAAAGAATAGAAGCAAGAAGAAGAAGAAGAAGAAGAAGAAGAAGAAGAAGAAGAAGAAGAAGAAGAAGAAGAAGAAGAAGAAGAAGAAGAAGAAGACGAAAGAAGAAGAAAAGGAAAGATGAGAAGAGAAGAAGAAGAATGAAGAAATAATAAAAAAAAGAAGAAGAAGAAGAAGAAGAAGAAGAAGAAGAAGAAGAAGAAGAAGAAGAAGAAGAAGAAGAAGAAGAAGAAGAAGAAGAAGAAGAAGAAGAAGAAGAGTGTTGAATTGAGAGAGAAGAAAAAGAGTAGGCGGTGAAGAAAGAACTAAGAAGAAGCAAGAAGAAGAAGAAGAAGAAAGAGAGATTAGAAGACAGATTAAGAAAGAAAAGAACATAAAGAAGAAAAGAAAAAAAGAAAAAAAAAGAAAAAGAAAAAGAAAAAGAAAAAGAACAACAACAACTACAACAACACGAAAGAAAAGTGGAAAATGTAAAATATATGAAAAAATATATATTCTAGAAATTTAAAGGAAATACAGGAAGCAATCGAGAAGCCAAAGAAAATGATTCAGACAAGCAATTACATCGCTGCTTGCTTCTTAATATATAAGTTATTATATACTATAGTAATATAAGTTATAGATATATAGTATTATATATCTTTTATGATATCTACGATATAATAATGGACATATTAAATATTATAGTATCATGAGTATATTAGTTATAGATTATATATAAAAAAAATATATAGTTAGGTATATAGTATTTATTAGATAAACTATATATAATTTAGGGAATAGTAATTTTATTTATATTATAAGGTATATATATATATGAGTATATATAATATATATCGATAAATGGTAACTAACTAATATAATTAATAATATCGTATTTATTAGCTTATCACTTGATTATATAAATTAGTAAGGGTAATAGTGAGTTTGTAATTTCCGGAAATACGTAATCATACTATATATATATAAAAGTATAGGTATATTATTATATATATTATATATATATAATATATATTAATATTATATTTATTTAATTAGTTAATAGGTAGTATATATATATATTAAATATATATGTATATATATATATATCATGAGTATAAATAGCCGTAAGATAGAATAATAATATGAAGAGGCTATATATATATATAAATATAATATTATAGTAATATAATATAACTATATATATAGAGTATAATAAATTTTAGGAGATATATTTATTATAGACGTGTATGGTATATATATATTATATAAAGATTATAGTTATATAATTGAGTACTAGTACGTAAATAATAGTATATAATATATAAATATGTGGACAAATATAGTAGATATAGTAATATTATAAAGACAATCAGTATTTTATATTATTAATATATATATATAAGATATATATATTAAACCCCAGTGGTTCCTTACGATAAACTGGTTATATATATGATGTATATATACATATAATTATATAAGATATATATATAGTATTATATTAATAAGTAGTATAAATTCCCTGATAGGATATATTATATTGGATATATTAGGATATATTATATTATATATATATATATAATATATAGTATATATATAGTATATTAATATAGTATATTAGTAATTAGTAGTTATATATATATATATATATATATATAGTATATTATCATATATATATATATAAGTAGTAGATATTTTATAAAATAATAATAATATATAATATATATTTAAAGAAGGCAAATACTTCTAAAAAAATTCCAGTCATATTACATCAGCTTATTAAATATAATTTTTTTTTACATCTTTTTTTCTATTCCAAACGTGATTAATACAACTCCATCAATCATGTAATGCTATGTGCAAAAGAAAAAGAAAAAAAAGAAAAACTGTTATATTAGACAGTATAAAATTCAAATAATAAACAACTCAAATAAAAAAAAATAAAAAAACCTGTTAGATATAAAATATTTGTTAAAGTAAAGAAATGGCATAAGATTAAAAAAATGATGTATCAGTAGTTTTGGTAGTACATACTTAAACTATTGTGAATAGCAAATTACATATTAATGGGAATATGAATTATACAGAATATTTAGAATTTTGAGGTAATAAAAAATAAAAAGTTAAATGGAAAAACGATACAATGACAAAAGTTAGTTAAAGCAAGTCAACCAAAGAGCGAACAAAACACTGCACTTCAAGACCCACAGAAGGAATAAAAAAAGGAACTAGGTAATTGGAGATGATGATAATCCCTAAATTGATAGGACTGCGTCTAGAGGACTGGTTGTTCCGGATCTATCAAATATTCAAACTGTATGTAATGAAGTATATTTAAAAAAAAAAATTAGCTTGTTATAATAGGATTTTATACAGTTTCCTAAAAAAGTATTTCTTTTTGCTTTTTTATTCACTAAAAATGAATTCTAAATCCGAAACGTTTAAAAGAGAAAAAAGATGTAGAATATAAATAAGACTTTAATAAAATGATGTAAAATGGTTGGAGTTTTGTTAGCAGTATTTGCCTTCGATATAAAATTACGTTTTCATAGAAAACAAGTCAGTTTCTCATTAATATATTAGTAGTATAGATATATATTAGTAAGTATAAGGATTATAATCGTAATTAATAATATATATATATATTGATAATAAGATTTATAACTTTCAAAATAGTAGAGTTATATGTGTTTTCCCGAATATATAATAGTTATAATAGTAAATAGATACATGATATATACTAGTGGGGTATATACTAATATATCCCTATTTTAGTTCAATCAAAAATATTAGATTATACCATAAGTATATAATATATACTATGGTGAATGAAGTGATAAAATAATATATATATAGATATATATAAGATAAAATATATTATAATATATTTATATTATGATATATACTATATATATATATATGATATATTAATATTTACCGTGATACTATATATGAGTGATAGTATAAGGCCGTAGTTACTTATCGATATAGATATGTTTGGGTTATATGTATATAAGTGTGTGTGTGTCACTGGTGTCTGTGTCTGTTGTGTTAGATGGAGAAGATTTGGTTAAAATGAGGAAAGGAACTCATTACGGGAGTGAAAATGTAATGTGGTAAGAGAAGGCGTGAAAAATGAAGAATTAGAGAAATGAAACGGAGTTGATTCAGTAAATATGTGTAATAAGAGTTTTTGGTCATTATGCGAAAGAGTGGCATGATAGTCGGTGTGGGTTAAGTGGGAGTGTATCTGTGGTAGTGTTGCTGGAAATCGACCGGCCTGCGGACGCGAAAAGAAAGAGTGATCAAGGTAGGAATCGAGTAAAAGTACCCATAATTAGCCTGAAGCAATATGGAATTAGTGTGACGCTATTGAGAAATGAGGCGCAGAAAAAGAGTGCATAATAAGAGAGGGTGGAATGGTGGGGTTGGAATAAATTTGTGGGGGGGGATGGGTTGTGGAATGATGGGGTTTGTTTGCCCAGAGGGGGAAATGAAGTGATAATATAACCAGAGATACCACAGAGTAAGGGTTCATGGCGAGTGGAACACTGATAAAGAGTAGGGGTTTATATTACCTTTTGTTCGGTTAGAGAGAAGAATAGTAATCCCGCCTACGAGCCCCGAGTCTTAGAGACGGATTTAAGGCGTGATTTGGAGGGGACATGTGTTGAGGGGGGGAGGGATTTTTTTAGAATATTTGAACTCTTGACGAGTTAGCGTGCTCTAGGGGAAGTTGTGTGTAGTATGCGTCGTGCTCTTGCGTACTGAGATGTTTCTATGTGGTCCAGTGTATGCTATCACGCTAGCACCTCGAATAGCTTGAGTGTGGAAAGACAAAGAGATACGTTATAATGAGTATAAGATGTGTAATGTGATAAAAAGTGGGTGAGTATATATGTCAAGTAAGATAGGTATAAGTGGATATAATATATATATAGTGATATGGTGTAGACGTGAGGTAGGTGAAGGAGCGTGGTGAAAAGGAAAAAGGAGCTTAATATGCTGAATATGCGTATTATTGTGGTACTACTAAGTAGGGAGAATAGATAGCTCGTGATAAGAATATTAGATAGGTTTAGAGTAGGAAGCCAAAGAGTAGGCTTATAGGTTGATAGATATATAGAGTAGCGTATATATAGATGAAAGGATAGCCAATAATAAGGAAATGGTGCTATGTAGAATAAGTATATACCCCAGATAAATATTGGAATCTGGGAGTTGAAAGAGTTGTATCTGGAAAAGATAATAGCGTTAATATAAAAATATAAGTGAATAAGGTAGAAGAGTATCAGTAGGAGGGCTTATTGAGAAAGATTAGAAGAAGTCAGGTGTAAAGAAAGAAATAGTGATGTAGCTCGTGTACAGTTTAAGTAAAATATATAGTATTACTTGAAGGCTGTTTCGTTGACTATAGAGGTGAGAAGAGGTGGGTTATAGATGTGCGTTTGAAGCGGAGGTTCAAGGTCATTTAGTAGAACTCGACTACTAAGTGTACAATAGAGAAAAATAGGGTATAGTTAGTGTTAACTGTGGTAATGGAATGTAGTATGGTCTTAACTGGAATATCCTATTTTAGAGTCTATATTGGTACAATGAAAGTGCGCCTCCTGACTGAAGGTAACAGTGTTACGAAAGGTCTATACGATTATCATACTGCTTAATCATAAGCAGAAAATTCATCTATAGGGTACCTATGAATAATAAAGGAAAAATCATAAAGGGATAATAAGTCTCCGCATATAGTTACTGTGAATAGGTGTTAGTGATATATATATATATATATATATATAGTGTGAGAGGAATGTTATGCAAAGTAGAGGTAAATTAGGTAGTGGAGGATAAATTGGTTGCATAGGTTAATATATAACATATGTATGGTAACGGAGTTGGTGATATAGTATATATATATTTATAAGTACTCACAGTAGATTGGAGGATGGTATGTTATTTGTGTATATTCCCTGTATATAAATGGTAGTATATAGTAGATAGTGATATGAATGTTAGGATATTATATAGATAGTGATATATGTCTATTTAGTGTTAGTATAGGGAAAGTGTTTACGGTAATATAAGTAATTATCTGAATTAGAGAGTATAGTAGGTTTAATCAGGATAGGGAGAATGGAGGGAGACTAATAAGTATTTATTAGTAGTTAGTGAGATAGAAGGCTCCTCAGTTAGTGTGGGACTCAAGTGTTCAAACACTAATTAAGAGCGTTGTGGATAAATGATATATGAGAGTAAAATTCGGAAAGTGTCATTATGTATATATTATATTAAAGTATTTAGAGAACAGCATATGATTAGAGTTGAAATATGATGGGGAACTGAGTGGAGGTAGTTGGAGTGAGGAAATGGGGTGGCGTAATATACTAACTTGGTACATTTAGAAAGGGTAATTAGGGCTTTATAGGAATATTAGAATGTGTTGAGCTATATACAGAGTCATGAGGAGGAAGAGGATGAGATGTTTGTGAACCGTGTGTGTGGATTGATATAGGCATAGGTGATGTATGTAATGTCCCTCAGCCCGCGTGGCTATTTCTCAAATATTTGTTTAATTGATGAAGCTTTTTGCAGAGTATATAATGCATGAGTAGTAGGGTAAGGCGGGTTGAATATTGTAATGAAATGGCAATGATAGAAGAATAGTTAAACATGTATACTGTTTTTGCGGATGTATAATTACCCTGGTTATGCGTAAGAACTGCATGAGATAAGGCTTGAGGTAGTTATATTGTGTTGAGGGAAGTTTTGTGAATAAGAGTGTGTGGACAAAGGGGTCTTAAGATAAATCCAGGTAAGTAATAAGTGTTTAAGTGTTTGAGGAGGAGAAAGTAGCGAGGAGGTCTTGGGAGTGATATAAAGCAATATAGTTATATAGTATAGGTTGGATCGTAATTTGGAAGAAATCCTCTGAAAAATGATGCTAATAATGTTAATAAATTAGGATGTAATAAACTTATAAACTACATTAAATAGCTATCAAGTTATTAGACAAGTGAAACTACAATTATTTCTTTTATACAAGTGTTTTTAAGGTAACAATATATTAGGGTAAATATACAATAATTCTCAAAAATAATACCGGAGTTGCCGTAGCATATATGTCACTTCTATGTAAAATTCTATACTAGGTACTATGTGAAGTATTAAAGTAAAAAAATTAGATATAGCTTATACATTAAGTATGGTGTACTGAGAATAAAAAAGAATCAACGTATAAAAATCGTGCATAACCCCGACCCAGAATGAATAAAAAACAAATTAATGAAATAAACGTTTTAATTCAAATAATTTACTTAAATGAATTAAGCATTACAAAACTAAATGGGGAGAAAAATTAAGCCAAAAAAATAAAGGATACAAAATGACAAAAGTTATAAAATAATTTGAGAAAAATTTAGAGGGAGATTTGAAGATAAAGATATAGTGGTGTATAAAGCTAAAAAAAGTGAAAAGAGATTAAGGTTAAATAGTGAAATAAAGAAGTTAATCAGGCGAAGAATAGTAGTGCGATGATTTGAGGAGATTAGGAATGGTCATTCAGATAGATATAAAATCAAGGTGTTTGTAATTAGAGAGGTAAGTAGTGCTATTGCATGATTAATTAGAAAAAGGATTGATAGGATCTTATCTCGAGAAAATTGGATTGAACGGCAGAGAGTAGGTTGACAAGAGAGTTCCCTCGGAAATTCCGACAGGAAGAAATAAAGGAGAAAGAATAGAGAAAGTAGAAAAAAAGAGATAAAAAAAAAGAAAAAGAAACGAGAAAAGCTGATACCTTGCAGAATTAGGCAAGGAGATAATAATGAAATGTCAGTTTTATTGGTATATGTATTGTGATGTTGTTTTTGTGTGGGATATGTGTATTTGTGGGTTTAGTGAGTGTGTGATTGTCTTTGTTTGTTAGTATTAATTGAGAGTAATGGTTGGAGATGTCCGTGCGTGTGTGTTTGATTTAGAGAGTGTGTTTAGAGATTGAGGTTTCTGAGTGTTTGTGATTGAGAGAGTATGAGTGTTCGATACCATACTCCTCCTCATTGGGGATCCACATTAATGCGTGTTATGTTAAAGATACTACCATACTAATTATATTTAATATAAGAAATATTTATTATGGATCAATGGATAAAGAAGATAAAAAAAGAATTAATAATATAATGAATAATATTAATAATTCCATTATTAATTATATTTAATTATTGATTATTATTATTTAATATTTAATTATTATTATATATATTATTATTATTATTTTATTTATTATTATATTATTTATTATTATTATATTATTTAATTTAATTATCTATTTTATTATATTAATTATTATTTAAATTAATTATAATTATTATATTATTATGATATTTATTTAATTATATTATTATTTATTAATTATTGATTATTTTATTGTTAATAAGTTATTATTTAATTTTATTATTAATTATTATTTAATTTAATTCATTATTTATATATATTATTAATTAATTTATATATTATTCATTATTATTAATAAATTCAAAACTACACTACTAGCTATAGCATACTTACTTCTATCAAAACATTTTAAAGTGGAAATTTCTACAGAGGTGTGCGTGAGTGAATGTATGTAAATAAATATTTGTATGTTTATGCGTGATATTTGATTAATTTTATTTAAATTTTAATATTAAATCTTATTTAATATATTCAGCGGAAATATACATAATGTACACATACTCTCCACCCATAAACTAAATCATAAAAGTTCCCTTAAATAAGTAAGGGTGATAGAAGGGGGGGTGGGGGGGGGGGGTGATAGGGTTTATTTCTAATTTTATTTAAATTTTTATTTACGAGAAAAGTAATACACAGTTCTTAGAGGAATACGTTTATCTAAATAATAATAATAATAATAATAATATAAATATAATATTAATAATAATAAAACTTAATATATAAAATATATAAATAATTAATTAATAATAATAATTAATAATATATATTATAATAATTAACGATAATAATTAATTTATAATTTATAATAATAATAATAATATAATTAAATATAAATTAATTAAATAAGTAGTACATCAATGCTCCAATTGGTTTATACATTTCTGTAGTACTTTTAGATTTTAAAAATAAATATATTTCCTTTCCTGGCTTTTAAATAGTTTTAATAACAATGTTATTTTTTAATAACAAATACTCTAAATTATATTTTGAAGTTAAGTACTATTAAAATGTAATATATTTTAAGTAAGAGTAGTATTTATTGTGAGAAGCGTCAAGATACTTATTAAGAGTGTGTGAAACTTATTAACACTCTCGTGTTAACACTCAGATGAATTAAAAGACTTAACAAAAATTAGACAATTAATAGAATTATGTGATAATAATATTTTTTTATATACCTACTTTAAAAGATGGCAACCCAAAATTCCTAACAAGTTTTTAAATTATCATAAACGCTGTACCATTCTCTATTGCAGTTTATATCACCGCACCTCGCCTCAGGAAAATTCCATTGGTGAATTATCCACATTTATATTCTACGCGATCATAAAAAGCAACTTACAAGGAAGCATTACTATGCATCTAAAGAAGAAGACAATTAGCGTGTTATAGTAAAGGTACTAATACATTTTAAAGTGACAATCAGAGCGATATTGATCTCGAATAATCATCACTTCGGAGTCATGAAAACAGAATTGATGATACAGGAAAAGAAGAAGAAATGAGAAGAATGTGACTGAGTGCAGAAGTTCCTAGATGTTGTAGACAGGAGATGAGAGCAGAGACGAAATTATGTCAGGCGTTGATACGGTAACACTGTAGAGCATGTTGCTTCAGCATGTGTAGACCCAAAGCAGGTAAGAAAAGGTGATGAAACATGGCGTGATGAGGAGCAGTTGAGAATCTGAATGAGCCCATGCGATGAGCAGAGAGACCCACAAGAGTGACGTAGTCCAGAGAGACGGAGTAGGAGAGGAGAGCAGAGAGAGAAGTGATGAGATGTATGAATAACCAAAGGAGAAACTCAGCAAACGAATAGGCCCGAGGAGAGACGGAGAGAGAGAGAGAGAGACCCACAGGGACTAGAGACACAGACCACAGACACTGACACAGAAACGAGACACGGAGACCACGACACAGACCCTACGTGATCACGAAAGACATCAGACACAGACACACCAAGCACACCAACCAGACACACTACTATACAACTATAGACACAGACAAGCAGGACACATGAAAGTCAGACACAGACACAGACCCGGAGACACAGTATGCACAGAAATCAAAGACCCCAGAACTACCCACCGACACAGATGTACCCAGACACAGGACACAGAACGATACACAGTACTAGACCAGACACGGATACCCAGACATCGAGTCACCCTAGAAGCGACAGACACAGACACAGACACAGACACAGAAACCAGGACTACCCCGAAAACAAGACACAGGACACAGACACAGACACAAAATACAAGATAACAGAACACAAAGATTGTACAATGATAAAAAGCAACAGACAACAGACAACAAGAAAAACAACAGAAAAAAAACAGACAACAACAACAACAACAAACAACAAGAGACACAAGAACACGACTACGGGATGACCAGTACATTCAGACCACAGCCGACACATAAATACATAGATACACCAAGTGACTAACAGAGCACCCGACACAGACAAACAGCAGAGGCAGACACTATACACACAACCATGTTACACAGAGCACAGACACGCATCTCTACAGACACACTCACAGAAATACACAGACACCGACACAGAACAGACACAGATACAGACACAGACCATCAGACACTAGAACCATGAAGCTAGACACAGATGGACAGGACACAGAGAGCGACTATTACCAGACAGACACAGACGCAGACACAGGACAATCGACACAGATACAGACGAGCAGACACGAGACTAACATACCAGACAACACCGAGCACAGACACAACATAGACACGCGATACACAGATCACAGACACTGCACCCAACAAGACCACAGGAAACACAGAGCAACGCACTCTACACAGCACACAGACACTCGCCGCACTATGCCCACGAGCCATCACAAAAGACCACTCTCAGTAGAACATCAAACAAGACAACCGATTGCACACAGACACAGACATTACAGCAATCTGACACAGACCACCAGAATCATCAGACACAGTGAAACAGAAGACAGACACACGATATCAGACATCAGACGACTCAGAACAGACAAACACAGGAGCACAGACTCACAGACACGCTTGACACATACACAGACACAAGACACATGACACAGTGTACGACATACCACGATTTTTTTCTTGTTCCTGTAAGAGCTCGTACTTGCATGTTTAAAGAAGGAGTGATGATATACATAAAATTGATTTTGGATGCTGCAACACGCCCAAACTGATTTATTATTTTTTTGTGTCAGTAGCCTGTTTAAAGTACGTTTAAATGTGCTCTTCTGGAATAATTTATATTTTTGTGCTAATCACCATTATAACATCTGTTACATTCTTTGATTCGCCCCAATATTTTTCTTCGTGCATGTTATGTAAGTAACTTGTACTTCTCTGTGACCAAGTAAATTCTAATCTTTTTTAATACAATCATTAAATTTTAGATGTATTAAAATAGATGAAATTAAATATGGGAAAGTTTCATCATTTGAGTCTGCTAAGATTTTACTCTATCATAACTGTGACCTATTTATAATCCATAAGATGTTAATGCTAATTTCTATATGTTATGGTGCACTTCGTGGTTACACGCGACGATTATTACACGAGTTAGCATTAATTATGGTTATCACGGTAATATATTACGTAATACTATAACTTCAAGTCAAGCACTAAGATAACACTTATAAACGAATTTTCACGATCTATAATATAACGGTTCCAGTATCGCAGACTTCTCTGAGCGTGTACCTTGATCGCTATATGTACCACCTACTCTAGTTTACTAGGTTGAGTATTGTATTATTGAGCGTCATCACTGTACTAATTATATCAAAAACTTGGAGAGTATTCTCTATTTTTTTAATTATTGGTGATATTAATGTGCATTAAGTTATTTTAATAATATACTTTCACTTTCGCGATGTACTTTCATGAAATACTTTCACTTACACTGACTTATTTAAGTATGAAACAATATCACTCATTATAAGTATATAGATTATATATATATATATATATTTATATATATACTTATATTATTAATTTATATATATTAATAGTATATAATATATATATATATATATAATATATAATATATAATATATTAATATATTATATAGTATATATATAGTTAATTAGTGTATG
The DNA here is from genome assembly GCA_015478945.1 of Trachelipus rathkii. NCBI lineage: Eukaryota > Metazoa > Arthropoda > Malacostraca > Isopoda > Trachelipodidae > Trachelipus > Trachelipus rathkii. The sequence goes on along the minus strand of JABUQX010091400.1, from coordinate 13,369 downwards.
TATATATATTATTAAATTAACTACTATATATATATTATTAATATATATATATTATTATATAATCATTATATATTATTTATATTAGTATAATCATATATATTATATATATAATATAATATATATATTAATATATATATATTAATAATATAATATATATATAATATATATTATTTATATATATATTTATATATATATATATAATATATATTCGATTATATTAATAAATATCAATATATAAAACTATATATATAATTTATAATATGTAGGATTAATAAATAAATAAAATAAATAATTAGATAATCATTGAGTAAGTTAATCATAATTTTAATAACTATGTGTAATATATTAAAAATTATTTTAAAGTAAAAATATATTAAATAAAACTTTATAATTTAATATAGTTAACATTGCACTAGATTAATAAAAACTCTGTAAAATCTTTACTGGAGATCCTCAACATGAATATTTTTCTCTATAGTCATTATATAAACTTTCTTATATCATATACGAAAATTTTATATCTTTTATAGAACTTTTTTGGTATTTATAAATATTAATATATATATATAATATATATATAATATGTCACATGAAACCCTTCTCCGTAGAATAGTTATAAATTTTCTGACCCGATAGATAATTAGAAATTCAGCTATTATTCGTACTAATATTTCTAGTGAGTGTAGCATCTGACGTTTATTTTTTTCCAATATATACGATTTAAGTAAACGTTTATCGCATTTAAATAAATTTTTTAGACTGCTATCATATTGAAATATTATAGCATTGTAATATATCATTATGATATATTTAACAGTTATGTGTTTATCTCTCACTTAATCTAACATTACTAAGTTTATTATAGAGTT
>JABUQX010091400.1:5000-10000 GCA_015478945.1 Trachelipus rathkii | reverse complement strand
TATCATAACCTGAAATAGGATGGTCCTAAATTGAGCGTGAACCATTTAGTTTTTTTTTTTTTTTTTTTTTTTTTTCAATTGTCTAATTTTAGAATAGAAATGTGTTCATTGTATTATTATGAAATATTCCGGAATATATTTGCATTGAATATTCAGGTCACTCTATTAACTCATCTTAAACTACATTCATAATACAATAAATCACCTCTTATATTTGGTCGATGACTAAAGAAACCACGAATTATGTTTATTTATAATAAAAATTTATGTAGTTTTTAATAAAAATTGAAACATTTTGAAGAAATTAGGTTTGTATGAAATCGTCATTTAGGCAGAGGAAATCCTCCATCGAGTGAGGAAAAAGGAAAAAGATTTCTCATTATAAAAAAGCGAAGAAAAAAATTTACCTTAGGAAATCGCTACTGAAGATTCTCTAAAATCTACGTTTTAAAATTCTAAATGTCAAAAGACTTATTTAATTTGTAAACGCGAGAGTATAAAGAACAATGGCCTAATTATAATTTTAAACAAATAACTACGCTACAAGTTTATTTAAATTTAAGGCAACACACTCCAAGTAACTAGGAAAATTTAATAAACTATATGGTGAGTTTAAAATACAAATAGCAGAAACTACTGGTATGATTAACATAAACGACACACATTGTGTATATATATATATTGTTGGAAATGTTCTTAGCAGAACTTTCTAAGGTGTAATTAGAACAGTTGAGTGAACTGCTCAGTCCAGTAAAGAGGGTTCGCCTATTAAAATTAAAGTTAAATCTAACCTATAAGCTTAAATATTAGCAAAATAAAGAAAAATAACTCACCATATATATTCATAAAATAATAGTTTTAAGCAGAATTTCCAAATTTTAAAAACTTGGAGGTTGCCTTGTATAGTATAAGGCTTAAGGTAGTGTATAAGTAGTTTAGGATAATTTCTAGCTCAAAGGTAAATAATAAAAATTCTAGGCATAGAGAAATGCCCAAAACGGATTTAGAGGCTAGAGAAGTGTTAGAATAAAACAGAAAAGATAGAATAGACCTAACTGCTAGTCCTGCTAATTCAGAATATAAAGGGTTAGGACCAGCTTGGAAAAAGAGACCTTAACATAAGTTTCTCTGAACAATTCCTCTATCTTTAATAAGGCAAAAAATACTTTGGCCTAACTAGAACTAATGTTAAATAATATAAATAAAATACTTTACTCAGTTTTAATGTATATACTTCAACAAGTAGCATAATGCTACAAAAAATCAGAGATATATCAGCTCACATTTAACTTAATTGACTCTCAGTTTTCAAGTGCCTCGTTTTTTAAGTTTCAAAACAAACTTTTTGGTATTGCCTAAAATATAATTTTCAAGAAAGTCTCCAAAACACAAAAACAGTGAAGAGATACAAGAAATACTCTAAAAGCTTGAAAACACTTTAAAAAACCCCAAGTTCAATTTAAAATAGTCTATAACAACATAGTAAGGTTTAATACAGGAATAAAATATTTCTAATAACCTCCCGACAAAAAGAATTTGCTGAAAGAACACAAGAACATAAGAAATGTTCTTATGCTCCTTCAGCAAATTAAGGGAAGCAGTGTTCGAAGTGCAAGCAATTTTAAAACAAATTTCAATACAGAGCAACATGCAATAAAATAAACAATCAAAAAATAAGTCCAGCATGAATGCTAGATATTCTAGTAAACAAATGTAAACTTCATATGCTAGAGACCAAATTAAAGTACTAAGTAGTTACTAAACAAGAGTTCAAGCCATATGTTGTACAATATAGGCAAAATATTCAAAATATGGAAATCACTAAGGAAATTCAGAATAAATTATTCAAATATAATTGAACAGTCCATCAGGACTAGTGTGCAAAATCAAAACAATAAATTTATAATTTAAAATTTTAAAGTAAGATTTTAGCTTTGAACCATGTTTGTGATATAGACCTAACAGGCACTGTTGTAAACCCAGAGACAAAAAAGGGAATAGGAGTATAAGGTAGCACTGTTGTGCAATAAGCAACCAGTTTAAACCAGAATTAAATGGGTAAAAAGGTTCAAAGAAAATCCTTTTTTTTTTAATTATATAAAAACATACCACATGGGTCAAAAATATATATTTTTTTTAAACATGCTAAAGGCCAAATATGTGGGGACCAAACATGTGTATAAGTAAAGCCAAAGGCTAATTAAGTGTAAAGGGTTGTGTAAATGTTTAAAACCAACAGGTCAAAATATAAATAAGAATGTTTAAAGGTAGACCACTACCCAAAATAGAAGACCTAATAATGCATGAGAGCAAGGTTTAAAATATTTAAAAAGTATGTTTCATGCAATAGCAACATAAGTTAGGTAATAGTAGAGCAAAAGTGTTCCATCACCGATTCTTATAAATTTACAGCATAAATAAATTATTAGGCCTAAATACAAAGAGAAGATACTATTAAAGAATAGGATTTTAAGCAAAGGTTATTTACAACATTTTAAGCACAAATAAGCTTAAAATTCCTTAAACTAAATACTATAAACTAACTTAAATCTAATGGCAATATCTTTATAAACTATTTGTGTCCTTCTATACACAAAGCAGATATGTGCGTTCGAAGGTTGCAGTACATGCATGGATAGTCTAAATTACTGTCGTTATTACCAGGGCACTCATCAGAAGCATGCATTGCACTTGAGCAGAATCTACAAATGTGTAGCTGTTCACAGCGTTCTAGCCTAGACTCAATATCGGGGTAATTCGTACATTTATTCATGCTATGACCTGCCATGCTGCAAAATTTACATGGGAAAGCTGCATTCCTCTTAAAAGGAACAGTAGATTTGGCAGACTTAGTGTTAAAATTTTCAAGGGTAGCTTTGGGCGGGTTAGTACAAGGAAACTCATCATTACCATCACCCTCATTTTGGCTACTATTATTAGGTTTACTATTGTTAAATTTATTATGTTTAAGACCATTATTATTAGGGTTATCATGATAATTACTCTTGCGTCTGCCAAATCTATTATTCCCTAAGTTATTATTTTCAAGCTTAGGCTGAGATCTCTGCATCAACTCCAAGCGTTTCATTAAGGTAGATGAATTCTCAAACACGTCATTTATACTTGGGTAATTAGTTAAAGTTTTATCGATTAACAAATTTATAAACCTTGGAGGTAATTTATTAACTACGAGTGAACTAATCATTTTAAAACCTGCAGTATCAGGAGCAAGGAAATCTAATCCATAAGACTTCAAATCATAAGCTAATGCCTTAACCTCATTAAGAAAAGATTTCACCTCAGCTAAATTATCTTCAGAAGGAGGAGAAATGTCTAATAGCCTAACAATTATTTTCTCTACTATGAAATCTCTGTCGAGAAATTCAGTCTTTAAAATGCCTAAAGCAATTGCGTAATTAGAGCCTTCAGGACTCAAATGTTTAATCATTTCATAGGCCACATCCCCCAGATTGCTAATCAAATGTATAAGTTTCTCCTCATTAGTGTAAACAGGATTCCCGTCTATAACGGCTTTAAATTTTGCTAAGAAGCGTGAAAATGCTAACTTATCTGATTCATCACCTTCAAACTTCCCTATCTAAATAGGAGGCTCTTTTGCGCTCCTAAAAAGGTTTAAATTAGACACTGTCCTATCCGAAACATTAGAACTAGGGCCTACAATCGAGCTTGAAAAGGAAGGATCAGAGTCTTCGCTTGCAATTGAGGAGTTTTTAGGCCTTGTCAAATTGTCAGATAAAATGGCAACCTGTTCCTCTACATCTAATTTATAATCAAAAATGCTATTACGCTCACTTATATAAAATTCATTAATAGTTTGAAATTTAAGTATATTTGATAAAATACTTTTATCTGTCTTCTCCAAAGACTTTAAATAACTTTTTAATTCAGATAATTTATCTTTAATAAAAGAGGGACTACCGCTAGTTTTTAATCTAGCTATAATAGCCTCCATCCTTCTTTTTAAATCGTCTCTTTCTACAATGAGAGGATGATTAAGTAATTGGCAATCTTCCATTTCAGCCATGGCAAAAAATATAAAAAGTGAGTATAAGTATAATATTTTGCAAACCAACTACGTTACAAGTTTAATCAAATTTAAGGCAACACACTCCAAGTAACAAGGAAAATTTAATAAACTATATGGTGAGTAATAAGATTCAAATAGCATAAGCTAATAGGAATAATTAAAATAAACGACCCGTCTTTTGTTTTTAATATTTGGAAAGATGTTGGAAATGTTCTTAGCAGAACTTTCTAAGGTGTAATTAGAACAGTTGAGTGAACTGCTCAGTCCAGTAAAGAGGGTTCGCCTATTAAAATTAAAGTTAAATCTAACCTATAAGCTTAAATATTAGCAAAATAAAGAAAAATAACTCACCATATATATTCATAAAATAAACATTTTATGTCAAAATTTCCAAATATTAAAACTTGGAGGTTGCCTTGTATAGTATAAGGCTTAAGGTAGTGTATAAGTAGTTGCGTTACTAGTTTAGGCCTACATATAGCATGCCATCCGTGGAGTACTCTGTTCAAACTTAAAGTAAGGTATAAGGATTTAGAGGCTAGAGAAGTGTTAGAATAAAACAGAAAATATAGAATAGACCTAACTGCTAGTCCTGCTAATTCAGAATATAAAGGGTTAGGACCAGCTTGGAAAAAGAGACCTTAACATAAGTTTCTATGAACAATTCCTCATCTTTAATAAGGCAAAAAATACTTTGGCCTAACTAGAACTAATGTTAAATAATATAAATAAAATACTTTACTCAGTTTTAATGTATATACTTCAACAAGTAGCATAATGCTACAAAAAATCAGAGATATATCAGCTCACATTTAACTTAATTGACTCTCAGTTTTCAAGTGCCTCGTTTTTTAAGTTTCAAAACAAACTTTTTGGTATTGCCTAAAATATAATTTTCAAGAAAGTCTCCAAAACACAAAAACAGTGAAGAGATACAAGAAATACTCTAAAA
>JABUQX010091400.1:0-2500 GCA_015478945.1 Trachelipus rathkii | reverse complement strand
CTCTTATCTCTCTCTCTCTCTCGTCTTACTTACTCGTCCTCTGTGTGTATCTCCCTCCTCTCTCTCTCCGACTCTCTCCTCTTACTCTATCTCTTACTATCATATCTTTCTCTGCTGTCTTCGAAATTTGGTCTCCATAAGCTTCTCTCTCCTTCTCCTCCCTCTTCCATATTTCCTCTCATGCTTGCCATCGCAGGTCTAATTCATAATTCTTTACAAATTTTATATTATTATGAGCGATTAGTCCTGATATGATATTGCTCTAATGACCAATCTCCTTAGTCTACGGACCAGTACTTTTTATCCAGACGAATCTTAGTTCACCCTTTTGCAGACCTTTCTACCCTTTTGCTATAGCAAGGGGTTGGTTCTGTAGATTTCGTTTTTCCTTTTAATGGGTGGCATATAGTGTCCAACATTATACTATCCCCCTCCTGATATCGAATTAGGAATTATTTATCTAGACAAAAAGCAGCGGACACGGAAAATGGATAAGTTTTACTTTTTTAAAGCCCATTATTATTTACACATGAAACTCATTGTGTTACTACAAAAAAATAGCTACCTTTATAAAAATATGGACTGATCTATAGAAAGTAATTGCAAGAGTATGAAGGTCAATAATTTCCACTCAGACCAAAAGACGATTTTTTTAATCATATAATATATATATCATCAATTTACTTTTATTTCTTCCTTTTTAAAATCCTTAGGAGTAGATGTTGTGAAATAAAATATTAGCGAGTCTCAATTTACTTTCTCTTTATTATTTCCCTTATTGGGGCCCGGGGACATAAAAAATAAAAGATAACCTTTGTTTAGGTAGGGGCCCGCTGATTTTTTTGCTAATATTCTCTCCCCAATATAGATGGTTTCAATAGCTTAATGCAGCTTGATATTATTTATAGATGTCAGTTTCCCACAAATTTAGAAAGACAATAAGTATTTAACTTTGGTGTGCAATCACGAATTGGCTTCACTATAAGGCAAAGGTTCTAATATCTTAAATTGAAGCATACTTAAAACTTACCCTCATCTTTTCTATCAGTATACTAGTGGAACTATTTCACAGCAAGGTTTCTGGGAAGGTCTTAATTTCAATTGCATTAATGTCAGGGAATATCAAGCCGTTTCTTTGAATTGCCTTTAACTCATTTACATTTCTTCATTCAGACTCTATACATTAGACGTATTTTTATTATATTTATTCAGCACCTTCTCTAATTTTAGAAACTCCACAGAGTTAATATTCCGCACAAAACTCCGCAGGCAAAGCGCGGTTGCGGATGACGAGATCTGTGACTGACAAAGTACTAGGCAGCGAAATTTGTGCGTATGCGGATGGTGTGCGTGGGTTTCCTTATAGCTTAATGTTGATACATAATATGCGCTGTGGAATGACGGAATTCTTGTGTTAGACACAGTGTGCATCATGGTGAAAAAAAGTTAAATGGTAATTTTCCTTTTGGACATATATATATATATGCTATTACTAAATATATATTGACAACCTAATCTATATAGTAATCATAGTTCTATTATATAATATATATATAAGTATATAGATAGGATATTTATGATAGATTATAGCAGTTAGGTACCTGCCGCAAATTTAAATTATAATTGAGTAATGTGATATAAGCATAGAACAAAGCTACTTATATATATATATATCTTAATTGTTCCTCTTGCTACATTATATATATTGATAATACATTATTATATTATATAATATCGTAAGAATGGCCTGTCTATATATATATTTATATATAATAATATATCTTATATATATATTTTATTAACTCTAGGGTACATTACCTATATATATATATAGTTAGAGATCATTTAGATAAGCTATAATAATTATATATATCTCTTAGCCTAGCTGAGCTCAAGTATGATTGTTCTATTTAGATGAACTAGTTATTCCACTATAATGAATTGTACGTATGTTCCTCCTACCTTATAAATATACTGTATTTATATACTGATTGAAAAGAAATTATTAAACCTGCTGATGCAGATCCCTCGTGAAAATTTATTAGTAAGCTTTGAGATTATATATAAGTCACATCCATAAGTCCATTATACAAATATAATAATAATCGTCTCTTGTCAACACGTATTCTGTCTTGCATGAGTAATTGACAATGACCAGCATGCCTACTATAATACTACTAGCTGCTTAAGAGTGGGAAGAAAAAAGAAGGGTAGAAAGGGTTTTTCTATTTCCTTAAACGCCAACTCTCGAAGTGTTACCTGGATTTTGTGCTTTTTGCGCAATTTAAGCAAAGGCTAATTGAAAGTCGGATGTTGTTGGTAGATGACTAAGATTATCGATTCACAATCAATTCGTGTCAGTATTGCTTAGTAGAGTCACTATATCATTTAACTTAGGAATAGCACAACAACGAGGCTTCTTGAATGGAGTTGTTTTCAAGGAATTTATGCTCATGCACACTGTACTGCTTCGAGAGGAATATTACTGATTTGAGAGCTC
>JABUQX010091399.1:17500-24881 GCA_015478945.1 Trachelipus rathkii | reverse complement strand
GTTGTACTTCGTTCGGTTATTTCAGGTTAGGTGTTTAACCGTTTTCGCGTTTTATCGGTAGAAACGCTTTCCCGCGTTTTTCATTACGCCCGCTTCATGTAACAGAACCAAAAGCAAGTGGTGAAATAATTTTTATGCTTTTTAATATCGCTTACAAAGTACTCACACTCTCTCACGGCGAAGAATTTAAGCTGGGATTTCACTCATTTGGCTTAAGTAAATAATTGTTTACCTGTTTGTTATGCGCATGATTGGATACGATAAAAATTTGGAATTCGACATGCTGTTATTCCACACAGAAGTGCGTTAGTTATCACGGGGCAAGGTTGCACCGAGTGCTCGAGCCTCGAGAAGAAATTGCTTTGTTTCAGAAATGAAAAAAACCGGATAAGGATAAGGAGAAAGTACGCCAAAATAACAGATAATATAATTTATTTCCAAACTGGCATATCTTGCGGATTTCTTTGGATAAATACGCTTAACTTCACCTTTCAAGGGAATCTGACGAATATTTTAACAGCTCAAGATAAGGTTACCCTTCTTCGCAAATTACAGCTTTACGCTGAGCTGGAGTTGAGGATGTTTCGATGTTCCACGAACTAACAATGGCGACGGAAGAATGAAAAATGCTCATTCATAGATCAAATAACTCTCCACTTGTCATCAGAGTACATTCCTATCAACAAATATTTTCTGATTTGGAAAATCAATCGCCAAGTAAATGTTTGGGTGCTAAGACCCTTTACAGTGGATGAAGGAATATTTCCAGATACTGAAATTGAAAACAACACACTGAAAACACACAACTAGCAACATTTTGGTGAAAGATTGGTGACGAGTATCCATTATTATCGGGAAAAGCCTTGAAAATACTGATCATTTGCGACAAATTACAGGCGTGAAAGTGTATTTTCGACAATGGTGAATGAAAACAAAAGCATGGAACCGATTGAATTTGGGCATTTTTGATGTGCATTGGCCAAACTGCACCAAATATTAAGCAAATTGTTAAAAATAAACAATTTCAACTGTCTCATTACTACTTACATTACTTTTCAACATTATTTCTTGATTTAATAATAAATTGCTAAAAAAATCAGGTGTTTTCTTTGTTTGAATGATTAAAATTAATAAAAATATTTACTTTTTACAATTTAAAGTAAAAAAGGCAATAGCTAAAGCTAATTTGCTTTTAAACTAAATTTTCTTGGGGTATTTGCTAATGTCTAACCGGCTTATGGGTAAAAGCCTCAAAAAGGTTGGGAACACTGATGCCGGAAGGCCCTGAGTCAGCCACACTGGGTTGAATATTCAATTCCATGGGTGGGTCCTGGCTCACATTTATTTTAAAAGTCATCCCTAAGAGCCCTAATCTAGGAGGGTGTACTGGTTTAACGTCCGAGCAGAACGAGGTCAAGCCCTAGGAGAGAATAGCTCACTCTCCCACCCGACCAGTTGCGAATCTGGGACCCGTCGCTTTGTTGGCGAGTGCTCTACTACTGAGCTATCGGGCACTTTATATAAATAAATATAAAATAAAAAATCCATATATATATATATATATATATATATATATATATATATATATATATATATATATACTATATATATATATATATATATATATATATATAAATATTTATATATATATATATATATATATATATATATATATATATATATATATATATATATATATATATATATATATATATATATATATATATATATATATATATATATATATATATATATATAACTATATATATATATATATATATATATATATATATATATATATATATATATATATATATATAATAATATATATATATAATAATATAACTATATATATATATATATATATATATATATATATATATATATATATATATATATATATATATAATATATATATATATATATATATATATATAGTTCTTTAAATTTAATTGGAAATTTCGCTGCAGAAAGTTGTAGCGCTGCAGTTCAATATTTTATGTTTGTGCAGGTTATTCACATTTTTCTCTGCGTCAACACATCGCTGGAAAATTTTAACGAGTAAATTAGAAATGTGTAAAAATAAGATGTTGAAGGATATGTACAAAAATGACATTGATGTTTGTACTTTGGAGGATGAATTGGACCATTTTTTTAATATTTCTATAGGTTTGAAGTTCTTTTACTGAAAAAACCACACCAAACAATTCAGATATCTTAGATTTCTCGTGTGATAGTGGTGTCAATAGATATCACATCTATCGAGCAAAGAAATGTCTTGCACATTTCCGAATATTGAAATATTGAAGATTTTTCTAACAATTTCCTTATCTAAGCGTCCGAAGAAAGATCATTTCTGCTTAAAAGAGTAAAATTATTTAAGAATACAATTAGAGAAGAAAGATTAAATAACTTGGCCATTTTGTATATAGAGCAGGAAATTTTAAACCGCATTGACACTGCCAAAAAATTTATGATTTTTCAAGAAATAAATCAAGAGGAAATTCATGTACAAATATTATTTAAATAAACTTATTTAATGTGTTGCAGCAAAGCCTTATTTTACTTTAATTTTGCTAATAAATATTCTTAATATTTTCTTATAACTTTTATTTTTGGGTTTGAGGGACCCAAAATTTTTACCATGGAGCCTCCATGACTTGAGCTGCCACAAGGAGACATAATACAACCTTGTCTCAGACCTTAGTTTATTTTAATAGTTATTCTTCTCTCCCACGGTTTGATGCTTCAAAACTGGAAGATTGGAGAAGAGCCATGATATTCAGTATAGTCTCTTTCTACAATTTTCCTCTTTAACGAACTCTTCATAAGCCTCTTTTTCAAAGCCAAGGAAGCATGCATAAACGTCTTTCTTCTTTCTGAGTATTTCCTTGCCAGCAATTTAAAGATAAATACCTTATTCACACAATCTCGACCATTCCTAAACCCCATTTTTCTCAATAGTTTGTTATCCGTAATATTTTTAACTTTTTTCTATTAGTATTCGTTCAAAAATTTACCCACGATATAACAAACTTATTCCTCTGGAATTAGATTGCACTTCTTTTTGCGCTTTCCTTTATAAATTGGAGCAAGACAGGAGTTCTGACAATCTTGGGGTACCTCGCAATTTTCGCAGCAAACATTGAATAATCTCATCAGCCATTCTACGACACAGTTATCTCCATTTTTCAACACTTATACTTCAAACCAGAATATTTTCTTCCTTTTGATTTTTTGTTTTTCAAAGTATTCATTATTCATCCTTTGTAATATGCCCAACAATTTCACACTTCTAAGGTCTTCCACCGTAATATTTTGTCTTAGTCTAATTCGTTTTCTTTCTTCCTCCCTCCTCATCTACTCTTCCAGCATTTAATAATTCCTTAAATGGTCTCTCCACCTTTCCTCGACCTCCCTATCATCTTGAACTACATTCACATCAGAGTATTTATTATTTCAGTTAGAACGACCTCTTTTATACTGAACCAATGTCAATCTCCTTTCAAATCAGTTAACTCCTCTCCTGATAATTAGCAACATCTTTCCACTCCATAGTTCGTCCATCGTTCTCTTGGCAGCTTTCACTTTCCTTTTAACTTCATTTCGCACTCTCATGTATCCTTCAATGTCCCATGTCTGTTAATAGCTAAACATTTTTACAAGAAACTTTTTCTTTTTCAATAACAACAGTCTTCATTTCACAATTCGCAGCTTGTTCTTACACTTTTTACTTTTTCAGGATAATCTTTTCCCTGTAAACTTCCTTACAGTCATTATAATTGTTTCCCTTGAAAAGTTTACCATTCTCTTATACCCCTTCTTTCTCCTCTTTCTTTAACTATTCCCCATTTTTCTGTTAAGGCTCTTTCTTTTTCTGTTGAATATTCTTCATTTTCTAATTTCTTTACTCTTGTAGCTTCTACACTCCTTTTAAATTCAAATCTTTTATTCCAGTATCCATTCACCTTTATCTTTGTTTCTACCAATTAGTGGTCAGATATATCTCTGCTACCCCCTTAAGATGTTTGTACAGCAACCTGTCCTTCTCCTTTGAAGCTTACACATACATAAAAAAGCAGGCTCATTTCACCTCCACATTTATTAATTATATTTGTGTATTTCTTTTTATCAAACTATGTATTTTGTTTCAAAACCTTAGTTGCACTTTTTTTAATATTTGCCCATAACCGTTCTCACTTTATACTATAAAAGATAACTATTTAGCTTTTATTTCCCATCACCACCACTGCAATTAAATCATTGCAATATGCACACTTTACTCAAACTCTATTAAAACTAATCAAACAAATAACTGAATTCTTTCTCCTAAAACATCCACTTACTTCTTCTACACTACTATTACTGGGGCATATGCATTTTCATATATATAGTTTTTGTTTTTCAGTTTTATCTTTCACCATGTTAAACTTGGACATTTAAATTTACTTAGTCCCATTCTTCCATAATTATTCTTTCATAATTATAGCTACACCTTCTCTCTAGCCATGGGTCTCTCTCACTCACCCCCTGAAATGTGAGTCTCTTTTAACAGGCAAAGTAGAGAATTAGGTTGTACCTGCAGTCAATTATTTTTCGCATACCACCGTACATCTATATTTCAATAAGCACCACGCACCAGCAAACCTCTTCTCCCACTTACCCTCAGAATCCTGACCCCCTCTATCATACAAGCCAACAAATTTAAAGATATACTATATATAAGCAAACCTTTGATTTGGATTACCAATAGTTTTACCATTCGTTGGCAAGGTGTTTTGTGGATCTTTTTCCTTTGTGTTTCCCTCACTTTACATTTCCTCCTTAGGAAAAGCCAAACCACCAGGGGTACATCGTATATTTCAATAAGCACCACGCACCGCAATCACCGTATCCGGTGCATTGGCAAAGCCAAAGTTACTAGGAACGTTCTGAATAACGTCTATTATTCCATATCTGATAAATTTTATTATTTCCAATTATATCTAATTACATATGAATACCCCTTAAACATAATCTATTTACACGTGATATTTAATAGAACTCTTCTATTTTTAGCCACTTTCAAAGTTTTTGTTTAATCGGAAACTTTTCCTTCCTATTATCTTAAATTTTGATTTTACAATTTTCTTTGACCTGTGAAAAGGAATACTCGAAAACATCTAAAATAATGTTAAAGCAAGAAATTTTGGATAACTTATTAATAATTGACTCAATTAATTTTTCCCTTTCTTGTAACATCCTATTGATAAAATAACTCTCTCTCTCTCTCTCTCTCTCTCTCTCTCTCTCTCTCTCTCTCTCTCTCTCTCTCTCTCTCTCTCTCTCTCTCTCTCTCTCTCTCTCTCTCTCTCTCTCTCTCTCTCTCTCTCTCTCTCTCTCTGCGGACAAATTATGGCAACATTCAATTACAATGGATGTCACTATATGACAATTTAGTAACTTCAGAACTCTGAAATGGACGTCACATTTAAATGAATCCCTCATCTTCTACACATGAGTATAATTTATGATTCTCGAGAGTAGGATAGCTTACCCTTTACTTACAAAAATGAACTTTGATTCCAATAATGCTTATGCAATATAAAAATTGCTTTTTTCTATCATGTAAAAATTCAGATGAAATTTCATTAAATACAAAAATAATTGGGTAAACTCTCCGCCAATCAATGAATTCAATCATGGAGTCTTGCATACTAATATATATTAATCCACAAAAGATCGATAAATATGCGTTAACGCAACTGAAATCAAAGATGAAGAAAAATTTGTTCAAAAAAGTCTTAAATCTCTTCCAAATGCTTAAAAAGCTATTTTGTTCTTTGAAGGATGTTAAGAACAAAATCTTTGATATTTCTTTCAATTGACCAGTATTATATAAAAGTATTATAACTCACCCACCAGAAACATACAAAATGTGTCTTATTAATAGGTTGTATACATACATAATAGGCTATATACATACATACACGGTTCGTATGTATTGTACTGGTGTGTTGTTTATAAGATATCTTTCATACCGTTTATGGAATTGGTTTATCTTGAGAGAGAGAGAGAGAGAGAGAGAGAGAGAGAGAGAGAGAGAGAGAGAGAGAGAGAGAGAGAGAGAGAGAGAAACTTCAATTTTGGTTGATTCAATGCAGGTCTGTAAACTTTCACCATAAATGATGGGCAAAATAAATAAATAAATAAATATATAAATAAATAAATTAAAAAATAAATAAATAAATAAATAAATAAATAAATAAATAAATAAATAAATAACACACCAATAATGACGCAAAGTGATCCTCGAAAAAAATTTAAATGTATATATTTTTTTAAGGTTATTTTACCAGGAAGCTTCCTCAGTATACAACTTCTAAAACAATTATTTTTTAAACACTTTGGTAACATTACACTTCAAGCAATTATATATATACTTATATATATATATATATATATATATATATATATATATATATATATATATATATATACATATATATACTCTATATATATATATATATACTATGCTATCATATATATAGAGAGAGAGAGAGGAGTTGAAATAGAGAAGAGAGGAGAGAGAGAGCTAAAATGGAAAGTGAGAAAGAGAAAGAGAACTGAAATGGAAAGTGAGAGAGAGAGAGAGAGATGAGAGAGAGAGAGAGAGGAGAGAGAGAGAGAGAGGAGAGAGAGAGAGAGAGAGAGAGAGAGAGAGAGAGAGAGAGAGAAAGCTAAAAATAAAGTGATATTTGTTCAGTGTAAATTGGAAAATGTTTTTATTCCCTCCTTTTGGAACAAATGAAATATAAAAAGCAGAACGGGACAGAAGAAGCTCCACAGAATTTAAAGGAATAAAAGCTTCTTTATTACATTTATTATTCTTTATTGCATTTATTTCCTTTTCTCTTATAAAAAAAAAAAGAAAGAAAAAAAAGTTAAGAAAATATTGAATGTAAACTTTTATTTCCAAATTTTAATAGAAGTGTTATATATATATATATATATATCATATATATATATATATATATATATATTTCTCTATCTACCTCTTTCTTATATATATATATATATATATATATATATATATATATATATATATATATATATATATATATATCACTTCTGTTAAAACAAACAAACACTCGCAACTCACTTTGCAAAGCAGTCAAAAACCCACACAGTCTCAAAACAGGAAAATCATCAAAGCCCTCAAGAAAATAAAACTCAATCACGACCCAACAATAGAAATAACCACAACTGACCTAGAAAGCATAGCAAAAAAACTTAAAAACTCACCTGCAACTGGCCCAGACATTATCTCAAACAAATCACCAAGGGAACACAGCATTAGCACAATTTGCACAAATATTTAACAGCTCCATTACCCTAAACT
>JABUQX010091399.1:0-7500 GCA_015478945.1 Trachelipus rathkii | reverse complement strand
GAGGATATACTATTAGTTAATACTATTATCATTTTTATTTCAATTTATTATTGTTTTATATTATTATTTATTAATTATATATTAATTATTATATATATAATTATTATTTATTATATTATATTATTTAATTATATTATATTATTAAAATATATTATTATTTTTTTATATTATTATTTATTAATTATTATATTATTATTATTATTTATTATTATTATTATTATATTTATTATTATTATCTATATATAAATTAGTAGTAAGTTATATAGCTTAAGTATATTAGTAATTAATATATGTTATATAATCATTAGGTAGTATTATATGTGATAGTAATATTATATATTATAATTATTATTATTATATTAATTATATATTATTATTATTTATTAATTATTATATATTAATTTAATTATTTCAATTATTATATATATTATAATTATATTATACTAGAATTATTATATATAATTATATTTATATATTAATTTATAATCTCATTGATTAATAATTGATATGATATTATTATATCTATATTATTATTATTATTATTATTATTATATTATTATTATTAATTTATTATTATTATTTATTATATTTTTATTATTATTTATTTATATTATTATTTAATTATTATTATTATTAATCTTATTTATATTTATTATTATTATTTAGTAATTATTATTATATAATTTATATTATTATATTTATTTATTATATTATTTATATTATTTATTATTCTGTTATCAATATTATACTATTTATTTATTATTTGTACTGTTTATTACTATTATATTATTTTAAGTATATATATATTTACTTTCTGTCTGTTTAAAATTATTATTACATTATGTTTATTAATCTATTTTAATATATTATGAAATTAATTATATAATTTATTAATTTTAATATTATTATTTATTATTATATTTATTATTATTTTATTATAATTATTATATTATTATATTATTATATTATTATTATATATATATTATTTTATTTTATTTTATTATTATTTTGTATGAGGGGAGAATACTGATCAGTCTGTCCGGTAATAACATTATACAAATGTACTGTGTTATGTGATAATTATTTGATTATTATATTATTATGTATTATTAATTCTAAAAGTATAATTATTTATTATTATTAATTTATTATCTATTTTTATTATATTTTATTATTATTATAATAATTTAAAAATTATATATTAATTTAATTTAAGTTAGGTAATATTATATAAGATTCTATTATTTCTACTTATTCATATTTTATTTTAATATAATTTTTTTTTCATTGATTCTTTTCTCCTTAAATTCTTACTTCTTATAAATATATATGAATTAAGAAAAGAAAAACAATGATATATAAAGATATAATTATGATTTCCACATTTGATAGATACTTATTACATGTAAGAATGATATCTCTAAAAAGTTATATTTGTTATAAAGAACATTTTGAATTTTCAAGTTTTTAAATGAAGTTATGTAGTGCATTACAATAACTTGGGTCTTGGGAGAAATTTTGCTTAGTTTATATAGATTTTTAGAATTAACTTCAATTTTAGTTTTATCAAATTTGTTAAATCTGATGGTGACAATTCCCTTTATTAACAACAGGTTACACATTTATTCCTGTGTGTTAGATTAAAGACTAAACTGATCTACTGTATCAGACTCTTATTAGATAATGTGAGATGATAGGGCTTCATCTTTTCTTTATTCTTTTATCTGTTATTTATTTCTTTTTCTCTTCTTTTCTTTTTCTTTTCTTTTGATGTTGATTGTTGTTTTCTCTATCTCTTATTCTATCTTATTATTCTCTATTCTATATCTCTTTCTATTTATCTTTCTCTATTTCTGTCAAACTCTTTATCATTTCCTTCTTAATTTAGTATATTTGAACATCTACTTTTTCATTCTATTTACTTATATTGATCTTTTCATATTCGCTCTTTTTCATTCTTCTCTTTAAAGTTTTATTATTATCTTTAATTAATTATCGTCAAATCAGGATTCTGTTGTAAATGTATATCAAGCTGAAGTCTCGCTCTAATCCATTTTAGTAAATAAAATACAATACAAATATATATTCTTACAGACTAAACTTGGGTAGACTGTTAATGAAGTTTTAAAGCTTGGCTATTATATTTGTTATTATTATTAATTTTACTATTATTATTATTATTATTTATTATTATATATAATTATTATTAACTTAATTAAGATTGTTAATATGATATTAGCTTAATTAAAATGTTTTATTTATTAATTAAAATCTTTAATCCTATTTATCTATTAATCCTTCTCTTCCATTTACTTATCTTTTCGTGATGATATATTTCGCAGAATTAGTACCTATAGCCTTCTCATTTTACTTGTCAAATTATTTACCTTTGCTCTTGCACTCTTTCGAGGATTTCCTATTATACTTTGAATATTTATATATATTTTTTACCTATTATTATTATTTTATAATTATAGTTATTATAATTATAATTTACGCACATTGGTTTCTGTGACATCATATGTTTGAGTAGTAATTTAAAATCTTTCTATTATTATATATAAACACTTATTATAATTTAATTTATCTATTTATTATATTATTTATTTATATATTATTATCTATTAATTTATTAGATTATTAATAGTAGTAGATTATTTTAATTGATTTATTATTAGTAGTAGTATAATTATTATTTAGGTAGTATTTGTGTATTATATTTATTATTATTAATATAAGCTCCGCACGGTCATAAGAGTAAGTGAAAATAAATAGTGATGTTATTTTATATATATATTTTATTATTTTATTTTAATTTTATTTAATATTTATTATTTATTTATTCTTATTATTATTGATATTTTATTATCATAATCAGTTATTAAATTATCAATCAGATTACTCTCAAATGTCGTATTGATTGATTAATATAATCTATATGATTTATTTGATATTATTTACATAAATGTATATAAAATATGTATATTCTTTTAATAATTTAATAGTGAGTATTTATAATATATTATAATTATATTATTATTATTATTATTAATTAATATATATTATTATTTATATATAATTATTATTTATATTTATTATTATTATTATTATTATTATTATTATTTATATATATTATTATTATTATTAATATTATTATTTATATATTATTATATTATATAATTTATATATTATTAATTATATTATTATTATATTATTATTATTATTTTTTATTATTGTTGTTGTATAATAGTTAATAATAGTAGCTCAGCTCGTAAGTTATTTATAATGTATGATTATATATACTATTTATTAATTATTATTATTATTATTTATTTTATTATTATTTAATTATTTAATTATATTTATTAATTATATTAATTATTATATTATTATTATTAATTATATTATTTATATTATATTAATTATTTATTATTTATTATATTATTATATATGTATATTTTATTAATATTAATTATTAGTAATTTTCTATTTCTCTTCTTTAAATATTATTAATCATACTTGCCTATTTAAATTATCTTGTAATATACTTATTTGCATATTAATATATTATTAATTATATATTAATCATTTTTATTTAGGCATTATATATATTAATTAAATTATTATTATTATCATTAGATTTATTATTATATATTATTTAATTATTTATATTATTTATTATTATATATTTAATTAATATTATATATGTAATTATATATATATTTTATTTATTAATATAATTTTATTTTATTATTATTTATTAATATTTAATTATTATTTTACTTATAATATAGATTTTATTATTTTCTTTTATATTATTTTATTAATTATATTTATTATTAATTATTATTTAATTTATTATATTATATATTATTATTAATATATTAATTTATTATTATTAATTTAATTATTATATTATTAATTATTATTGTATATATATTATATTTATATTAATTTTAATGAGTTTAATTACTTATTAAGTACTCATTATTCGTAAAGCATTTCGTGAGTTTCAATAAGTGACACAATTACTGTGTTATTAGCAATAGTAGACCCATTTCATCAATTACTTAAGGGAAAATTTATAATTTATTTGTTATAATATTAGAGTTGAGACTGAGCTTTGGATGGGAATATGAGACAGTATGTGAGTAAAGGACAGTCTACCTTACTTATCTTATTGTTAAAGAAAATTACTCTTACATAACTATATATTAAATCTAATTCTATAAGACCAATTGTTTATTCTATGTTTTTTGAATAAATATGTTTTGATATTAATAATTGATAATTATATATTCATACTAATATTTTATAATCACTTTAATCATTCATCTACAAATCAACTATTAAATAACATCATATTCACTCAAATAATTAATATAGTCACCATAATTAATATAAAAATACCTGCGTAATTGTGATTCTATAATTGAGGTAGTAATTGATAAATATTAGTCATAAAAGGGTTCCCAGCTCACCAATCACACTAATGCGAAATCTATATATATATATAATTAAATTCTTTCATATTGAACAATCTGCTCTCGAAAGTAGTATACCCATATCCACAAGTAGACCTCAAGAAATTATATTATAGCGTATATTCTATATCTGTAATTCTATACGTGTTGTAGTATTTTTAATTTCATTTTATTCTCTCTACTATTATTAATCTACCTATTATATCTCTTACTATACTTATTTTATCTCTCTCTATATTGCTCCTTCCTAGCAACACCTGCTTTTTCTATGGCAACCTCATTCCTCTCTCTCTCTCTCTTCTCTTCTCTGTCTCTCTTACTCTCTCTCTTCTCTACTCTCAATAATTCCATTCATTTATAAGTTTAGAAATTATATCTTGATTTAAATTTATATAAGCTTGAAGGAACAAAAACTTCACACTTTATATTTCATGGTTATAAATAAAAAGCACTGTAAGTAAAAAAATAAACAAACTCCAATTTTCCCGATTTTAAAGAATTTCTAAGATTATCTAACTATATATATATATTATAATTATATATATAATAAATTTAATATATAATATATAATTTATATTATATATATTAATATAATTATATATTAATTATATATTATTATATATTATATATATATTAATTAATATATATATATAAATATTATTTATATTATATAATATATATATTTATATATAATATATACTAATATATATATATATGAATATATATATATATAATATATATATATATATAATATTTAATTTAATTATATCATATATATAAGATATATATAGTTAATATATTTAAATATATTTGAAGAATTATATATATATTATATTTATTTAATATATATATATATATATTGCTATTTTTGTAATTATATATGATATATATATATATATATATATATATAATATATATATATATATATAATATTATATATATATATATATATAATATATTATATATATAAATATTTATATATTATAAATTTACGTTCTGTGTAAAGTGACTCTATACTGTTAATGCCATTGCGACTCTAGTGTAAGTGAGATCAACCTGCTCTCATAGAGATTACAATTCACTCGTCAGTGCCTCTCGATATTTAAATACTCCAATTGCTGTGAGAACCAGAAGATGGCTATCTAGACAGCGAGGATTCTACCTACGTTCGGGAGGCATCTTTTTACTTCTCTGGTAAGTTCAAGAAAAACAATAATTCCGGCTTGCTATTTAAAAGTATATGGCAAACTTATTACTATATATATATATATGCCTTGCCGATATATTTTAATGATTAAGCAGCTCATTTTTCTCAAAAAAATAAATAAAATTCCTATAAAGAAGAAAAATTGATCTTTGTTATAAATAAATTGATAATGCTTACAAAATTATTAATGAAGTTCATATATATATTATATATTAATAATATAATATATTATATAATATATTAATATATATATTATATGCAATTATATATATATAGTTAATATATATATAATTATATATATATATATTATTATTTAATATATTATTTATATACTATATATATAATATATATATATATATATTAATATATATATATATATATATATATATATTATATATATGTAAATAATATACATTAATAACATATATATATGAAGATGATTTTGTATATAATACCTACTCTCAATAGAAATTTTTGACCATCGTAGCTCCGCCACTATATTAATATATATATATATTTAATTATATTATATATATTATTAAAATAAATATTATAGAATTGATGACAAACCGCAAAAGCTCTGTAAAGAGAAGGAAAATATTTCTTATTCGTGATGTGTAGTTCTATTAATATTATTATTTTGATGCGAGGCAGATTTTAAACCTAATACAAATAATATTGATAATCATCTACTTCTAGGTGATTATTTGGGTGGTTATATGAGATAGTTTTTACTGAGTAATCTAAGGAAAGTAAATTGAAGTATGATTGGTGAAGTATTTTTCGACGCTATTTATATATAGGTCAGGACATATAAATAATATTTTCTTCTTCGACTAATATAATGGTTATAGGGCGACAGGTAGCTAGCAACCTGGATACCTTTCTTTTGCTTATAGAATATTCACTATTCATTGTGAATGCAGCGTATTGTAATAGATCTATATGCGGTACTCTAGTAAAACAATAAGTAATCCTACTTAGGATGAGCTCTAGTAGAGAATCCAGTTTATGATATAGTACACTTAATGGGTATGAAGAAGATGCTAGTTCTACTGAAAGGGCGTAAATAAACTCACTCTACCTGAGAGTGCTTTTAACTTGAGGACTGCGCCCATAACCATTTCTACTGCCGTAAGAAGGTATACTTTTCTGGGAGTATATGTTCTTTGAGGTTAAAAGTTTCGGGCCAGAAGAAGAAGAAAGAGAAGACGATGGACCTACTGACAGGGCGAAAGATCTTTATATATGTAATTGTTTTATATATATATTATATAGTATTATAATATACAAAGTATGTTAATAGGCACCTGTTAATGAGTAAAGTTAAACTAGTTCTCTAGTTAATTTTTTATTATAAATCTAGTTAACAATAAAATATATTAACGCGTTATTAATCATTAAAGCTATTTATATATTAATCTATGATACGTTAAGAATTGTAGCGGAATAGTTATAACGAGTTAATCTTATATATATTACGTTATAATCGTTACTTCACCAATATGTAGTAAATAGTAAATAATTAATTGTTAATTTTTCTTTTATTATATATTAAGATATCTCAACTCTAACAATAATTAATTAAAATAGTAATATTATAAAGCTACTTATTCATGACACAATAATTAAGTGACCTTTGACATATAACGCAGATGCTCTTTTGTGAGCCGTCTATGCCGTATAAAGAATACTTCCAGCGTATAAATATACCTATATTAATTAATACTCATAATAACCTTGAAATGGTTACATATTGTCTACGTAAAAGAATATTTCCCAGTTATATTTCTAATGCTTTATTATAAC
>JABUQX010091398.1:15000-17031 GCA_015478945.1 Trachelipus rathkii | reverse complement strand
ATATATATATATATATATATATATATATATATATATATATATATATATATATATATATATATATATATTTATAGAAGTTAATATGTAAGCAAACATACATGGGTATATATGAGCAGGTTGTGAGATTTTCGAATCCGTCGGTGAAACAGAAACTTTTATTTTCGCTTCTGAGAGCAGATATCCCTACATTAATGTCTGTAGATTTTACGTATCTTTAATAAATGGTCGACAGGGAAATGAGTAGTCAGGAAAAAGGGTCGTCATTTTATATATATATATATATATATATATATATATATATATATATATATATATATATATACTACATATATATATATATATATATATATATATATATATATACTCTCTCTATATATATATATATATATATATATATATATTCTTGTGTTTGTCTTAACAAAAATTATCAGGATCCTAAGCCGAAACCAAACCTATAGTGATCGACGATGCCGTAAACTTAGACCTAACCTAGATGGACTAATACAGATTTACTTTGTATACTTAACAAAACTTATCATAACCTAAATAGCAGGATCCTAAACTGAGACCTAACCTATATGGATCTACGTTGTCGTAAACCGAGACCTAACTTATATGGATCTACGTTGTCGTAAACCTAGACCTAACCTAGATGGATCTACGTTGCCGTAAACCTATATATATATATATATATATATATATATATATATATATATATATATATATATATATATATATATATATATATATATATATATATATATATATATATATATATATATATATATATTAAATCCTAATTTCAAAGCTATCAAAAAAAATTCTATATAAATTACTGATATAGGGACCTGATTAATAATCGTTAAAATAATCGATTTGACAGGTGTCGATCATCATTTTTTACTGTTTATTTAGGGTGTCGACGATTTGGACGAGTAACAGAAAATTTTGTCGACCATTTTACCTTTGAAAAATTATTTGTCGACGGTTTGGACAAATGAAAATTTTGTTTGATTTCCTGTCGACCATTTTCCTGTAATTTGAGGTAGTCCCCAATTCTACTCAAAATGATTAATAGAATCGTTCATTAAGCAACAACGTTTCATAGTTCAGTTACATAAAACTTTCTTCAAATATTAGCGTTACATTTATTAGGCAAAATTTGAAACTGCTGATAAAGCATGTGATTCCTACTAAATCAATTGAAAATTATAGCGATTTGAAGGCATAGTTATAGTGTTTTACATTAAACATTAAAGCGGATTAGTTTCATGGAAGCGTTACTGTAAGTTGGTAATTTTATTTAAAATATGGTGGATGGGGAAATATGAGCAGGATTATTCGGGGTAATATGAGCACTAATGATTCTAACAATAAATTGTTTCTTAAGCTTTTCTTATTGCAGAAATGTGCTCAACTCTTGCTATGTTACCATTTAATAATAACATGCTATTAAAAAAATAGCAAATTAGAAAAAAAGATCATTTGCTTCATCCGCGACAAAAATTATGGGTCAACAGTATATAATTTTCTTTTACTGCAATTGCAATACGAAACTGTCAATTTCTCACGAAACAACCTTGCAAACACATATGAAGCTCTTCAACAAATTCTAAGGTATACGAGGTCTGTCTGAAAGAAATCCGATCATATTTCGGGAATTAGATGTTGCTAACATGGCGAAGTTCATTTTTTAGTCTTCTTCAAAATATTCAAAATATGACCTTTGGATTTTAAAACACTAGATCCAACGAGTTGGCCTTGATTGAAGAATCTCAGAAATGACTTTGTCAAAATGATCTTCAACTCTGCAGCCGCGTTGCGTTGATATCGTCTCGGCTGTCGAAGCGGGTGACTCTCATCGGAGATTTGAGCTTCAGGAATAACCATAAGTCACACGAAGCCATGTCCGGAGAGTACGGTGCCTGGCGAAAGATTAAAATGCCTTTCTTTGACATGAATGACGAATGAGCCGGGTCGTTTAATGATGCAGTTTCCAGCTTTGTTGCATCACAGAGACCACGTAGGACC
>JABUQX010091398.1:0-7500 GCA_015478945.1 Trachelipus rathkii | reverse complement strand
CACTTGAATGTGAAACTATTCAACATAACTTATTCCCTATGTTAAGACCAAGAAAAACGTTTAGCCAACTCATGAAGAAATCTGATAGAAGGCTTGCGGAAATTATACAGCAAGCAACTTATACATTCAGAGAAAACCGATAGATAGTAAGACTGACAGAAAGCAGAAGTTCCGAAAATAAATTGAGAATTATTCCAGGATGAAAAAGTAGTTTCGGGTGTTTCAAGAAAGAGGTAATGAAGCTAGTCCCAAAAAATCATTTTCCCTGTCGATCATTTTCCTTGTCGATCATTTTCCCTGTCGATCATTTTCCCAGTCGATTATTTTCCCTGTCGATCATTTTCCCTGTCTAGC
Organism: Trachelipus rathkii; assembly: GCA_015478945.1. Lineage (NCBI taxonomy): Eukaryota > Metazoa > Arthropoda > Malacostraca > Isopoda > Trachelipodidae > Trachelipus > Trachelipus rathkii. The sequence goes on along the minus strand of JABUQX010091398.1, from coordinate 7,146 downwards.
ATTTTCCCTGTCGAGCATTTCCCTGTCGATTATTTTCCCTGTCGATCATTTTCCCTGTCTAGCATTTTCCCTGTCGAGCATTTCCCTGTCGATTATTTTCCCTGTCGATCATTTTCCCTGTCGACGATTTGGGCCAGTAGCAGAAATAATCTTTGAAAAAACTTCCAAGAATTTGGAGCTTTTAGTTCTTAATGTGTCTAATAAATAACAGTATTTTTATTTGGCGAACGGGAAGGATTAAAAACCATATACTGTAAATTTTTCGTGAATAAGTTAACAAATATTCCATGAATTTTAAATTAAACACCGTTTGGAAAGCAACTTTGCAGAAACCTATTATTATTATTATTATTATTATTATTATTATTATTATTATTCCATTCCATTCCATTCCATTCCATTCCATTCCATTCCATTCCATTATTCCATTCCATTCCATTCCATTCCATTCCATTCCATTCCATTCCATTCCATTCCATTCCATTCCATTCCATTCCATTCCATTCCATTCCATTCCATTCCATTCCATTCCATTCCATTCCATTCCATTCCATTCCATTCCATTCCATTCCATTATTCCATTCCATTCCATTCCATTCCATTCCATTCCATTCCATTCCATTATTCCATTCCATTCCATTCCATTCCATTCCATTCCATTCCATTCCATTCCATTCCATTCCATTCCATTCCATTCCATTCCATTCCATTCCATTCCATTCCATTCCATTCCATTCCTTCCATTATTCCATTCCATTCCATTCCATTCCATTCCATTCATTCCATTCCATTCCATTCTTCCATTCATTCCATTCCATTATTCCATTATTCCATTTTCCATTCCATTCCATTCCATTCCATTCCATTCCATTCCATTCCATTCCATTCCATTCCATTCCATTCCATTCCATTCCATTCCATTCCATTCCATTCCATTCCATTCCATTTCCATTCCATTCCATTCCATTCCATTCCATTCCATTCCATTCCATTCCATTCCATTCCATTCCATTCCATTCAAATCCATTCCATTCCATTCCATTCCATTCCATTCCATTATTCCATTCCATTCCATTCCATTCCATTCCATTCCATTCCATTCCATTCCATTCCATTCCATTCCATTCCATTCCATTCCATTCCATTCCATTCCATTCCATTCCATTCCATTCCATTATTCCATTCCATTCCATTCCATTCCATTCCATTCCATTCCATTCCATTCCATTCCATTCCATTCCATTCCATTCCATTCCATTCCATTCCATTCCATTCCATTCCATTCCATTCCATTCCATTCCATTCCATTCCATTCCATTCCATTCCATTCCATTCCATTCCATTCCATTCCATTCCATTCCATTCCATTCCATTCCATTCCATTCCATTCCATTCCATTCCATTCCATTCCATTCCATTCCATTCCATTCCATTCCATTATTATTCCATTCCATTCCATTCCATTATTCCATTATTCCATTCCATTCCATTCCATTCCATTCCATTCCATTCCATTCCATTCCATTCCATTCCATTCCATTCCATTCCTTCCATTATTCCATTCCATTCCATTCCATTCCATTCCATTCCATTCCATTCCATTCCATTCCATTCCATTCCATTCCATTCCATTCCATTCCATTCCATTCCATTCCATTCCATTCCATTCCATTCTATTCCATTCCATTCCATTCCATTCCATTCCATTCCATTCCATTCCATTCCATTATTATTCCATTATTCCATTATTATTGTTATTATTGTGTGTTATTATTGTGTTATTATTGTTATCATTATCATTGTTATTATTATTGTTATTATTGTTATTATTATTATTATTGTTATTATTGTTATTATTATTGTTATTATTTATTATTGTTATTGTTATTGTTATTATTGTTATTATTGTTATTGTTATTATTGTTATTGTTATTGTTATGATTGTTATTATTATTATTATTATTATTGTTGTCATTTGTTTCACAAAGATTAAGTTAAGCCTCCTGTCTTGATGTGGCGTCAGGCAATAACCAGTCTGCGTGCTGGAGTTGGCGCATCGCCAGTTCCTAGGTTTAATATAGCAACTTATTTCCAGGGTTTTTTCCGGCTATGGGTTCGTCTCAAATATTGAGTTAAATTCTCTAACAAGACAAAATGCGTTTTGTGCAGTTAATGATTCTTACTTTTAATTCTATTACATTTGATATTGTATTAATGATTGAGAGAATGTAATTATTGTAATTGTGCATTCCATACATACAAACACATTTCCCAATATATATATATATATATATATATATATATATATATATGCTCACTCATATGTATGTGTAATATGAAAAGGCGTGTTGAGAAGATGTGTGTAATGTGTGTGTGTGTAATGCATGTGTGTGTGTGTATGTGTGTGGCATTTATTTGTGTCCTTCTCTCCACTATATATATATATATATATATATATATATATATATATCTTTTTCTTTCCTCTCCCAGGAGGATTTTTTATCCTGTCAGCCGCGCAAGCATCTTTCTCCAGACATCCCCCCGCTGCACTATTCCTCTTCTCTTTAGCACTCTCATTTTTTGGTAGCTGACATCTTTCAGAGGAGTCCTCCGACTCCGCCATCTCTTCTTCGGTCTTCCTTTTGGCCTCTGCCCTCTGGTGTCCATTCCATCTTCTTTTCGGCATTCTGTCCTGCTCCATCCCCTCCATCTCCACCATCTCAATCTCCCCACATCCATCTTCGGTATCATCTTCTTCACCCCTTATCTTCTCTAATTGCTTCATTCCTTATTCTGTCTCTCCTACTCTTTCCAATCGTAGTTCTTAATACCCACATCTCCGCCTCGTATTCTACTCTCCTCTCTTCTCGTTGTTGTCCATGTTTCCGCTCCGTACAGCAGCAGCGTCGGAGTCAGTATACTGTTAAAAATCACTTTTTTAACCTCTATTCCGATGTTTTTATCTTTCATCATGGGGTATACGGCTTTCATAACTAATCCATACTTTTCCATTCGTCGCGTAATCTCTCCTCCACTTCCTCCCTTTCTGCTAAAACATCCTCCGAGATAATTTCGGCCTTCACCTCCTCCCCTCTCACCACCATCCTCATCCCCTCCTCATTTCCTCCGGTTATTGTTAATATCTCTGTCTTCTGTACGTTCATCCTCATCCCTGCTTCCTCCAACTCCTCTGTAACAACTCCACCACCTCTCGAATCGTCTCCTCTCTCGCTCCAACATGCCAGATCGTCCGCATATGCCATTATGTCCCCTTCAAATTCTCCCAGTCTCTCCCTCCCCTTTCCTTATCACCACGTCTAAATATAATATAAACAGCAGTGGAGATAAACACTCCCCTGCTTCACTCCTGTTCTCACCTCAAACCATCTATCGTTCTCGCACTCAGTTCTAACATTACAACTGCATTTCTCATACATTTTTCTATTGCATTCTTTAATCTACCCCCCTCACTCCATAATTCCTCTCTAGAGCTTTTACCATGGCACCGAATCAAATGCCTTTTGCAGGTCGATGAACGCTACAAGGAATCTCTTGCCATATTCAGCATCTTCTCCGAAACCATTCTTAGTGTGAATAAGAGGTCCGTCGTTCCTCTTCCTCTTCTATACCCGTACTGTTCTTCTCCGAGTCTCGGCTCTACCTTCTCTCTCAGCCTCCTCTCCAATATTCTTTCGTATATTTTCGCCAGATGGTCCATCAATGTCCACTCCTTCCATCTCACTACCTTTATATATCCAGTATTATTACTTTACCCCACCCTTTCCGGCACCTTTCCTCTCTCCAACACCCCATTCATCAAACTGATGATTCTCCCTCTCAACTCTCTCCTCCCTCCACCACCAACTCCCTTCCATCTCCTCTCCTACAACCCTTCTTCATCCCTTTTATAGCCTCCTCATATTCTTCTACCGTTATCTCTGCCTTCCTCCTCCTCTTCCTCCTCCCTCACCTCTTACACCTTCTTCCTCTTGTTCTCTGTATTCTACATTTAGCAGATCTTCGTAGTATTCGGTCCATCTATCATTTCTTTCTTCCGGTCTCACAAAGAATCTCTCTGTTTCTATCTTTTATATTTCCTAGTTACGGTTTTGGTTTTCTATACCTTCACCATCTTAAATATCTTTTTCTTCCCTTCGCCCCCATCTCCATTCTCCACCATTCTCCACCTCCATCTTTACCCTCCTCTTTATTCTACCCCATTCCACCACCTATGTCCACCTCCCTTACCACTGTTCTTCCATTTCCCCTATTTCATTCTTTTCTTCTTCCATGGTGTATGTCTCTTCTAATTTACCTCCACCATCTTTTCAAGTTTTCCTCCTGCCACTTCATGTGACATCCTGCAGGTCTTCGTTTTCTTCTTCATCTTAGGGTTTCCTGCATTTCCGTTCATGAATTTCGTCTCGTTTCTTGTTCTTCTAACTTCTCCCCTCTGATCACTGCCCTCTTCTGCTCATTTACTCCTCCCTCCCTCTTCATGTCCGCCACCACCAGTCTATGATCCACATCTAAGGACACTCCCGGGATCACTTTACATTCTTAACCATCCTTTCATCGGAGACTATCATGTAGTCTATCCCCGATTTTTGATCGAGTTGTTGCGTTACCTGATTCCATCTATACCTCGTGAACTTGTGACTCTCTATGCCTGAAAAACGTGTTCATTATTTTTAGGTCATTTCTCACACAAAAAGTAATCAACGCCTCTCCTCCATGTTTCTTGTATCACTATCCAAATGGTCAATACTCTCCATCTCTCTTCTCTTTCTACTCTGGCGTTGAAATCTCCCATCAACAAGCAAATTTCTCCCACCACCCCCTCTTCCTCCATCTATTCCATAAATCTAGTTTTTTCCTCTGAGTACCCCTGTTGTGGTGCATATATCTGGAATATTCTATATTTTTTTTATCCGGCCTATCTTCAATACGCATATCATCAACCTTTTATTTTATAATTTTTTTACTTTCTGTATACGTGGTGACAGTCTTTGATCCCACTATAATTCCGACACTCTTTCTTATTCCTTCTCTCCACCCCTGCCATCCGGAACCATCCCTTCCTCCCATTTCTTCCCTCCACCCCACTCTCCTTATCCCCCCAACATATCCTTCCCTCTCTCCCTTCATGTCTAATATCTCCCCTCCCTCTTCCCTCCTGCATTCCCATTTATCATGTTTCCTATAATTTTAAAGTGTTTTCATTCCGTAAATCTCGCCAGTCGTCGTCTAAAAGTTCTGTCCGGCTTCAGGCTCGCGCTTGAGTTCTGCAAAGCAGTTTATTTCGGGAAGTGGCTTGCTAGGCCTTTCCTTCCCTAGCCCTATCTCCTTTAGCCGAGGACACCTCTGGTGTCCTCGTTGCCCGGGGTGCACGATGGGGACGCGGAGTTGGCCTTTGCACCCCTTGTATATATATATATATATATATATATATATATATATATATATATATATATATCTCTATATATACAATACAACACTCTCTCTCTCTCTCTCTCTCATATCTCTCTCCTGTATATATATATATATATATATATATATATATATATATATATATATATATATATATATATATATATATATATATATATATATATATATATATATTAAAATCTTATATACTGAAATACAAGCAATCTGCCTATCAGTTACATTGACATTAATTTCTTAAAATTAAATTAAGCTTATTAACGATAAAAGGATCAAAATTAAACATCTAAAAAAAAATATTTCTTTGAAAGTTAATTTAGGAAAAGTAACGTTTTCAAATATTAGTTTCAAACGAGGGACTCCTTAGAAAGTAAAGTCTTCCGCATCTTCTTTCATCTTGGTTTTTAACTTTTTTTAAAGACTTTGATGATGGTTTTTTTTCTGGTGGTTCGTTATAAATGATATGAAAGATACCATGCTTTCTTATGTATGTATTCTAAATAAATTTCCATTTATGAATGTAAAGTATGTCATTATATATATATATATATATATATATATATATATATATATATATATATATATATATATATATATATATATATATATATATATATGCTTTCATAATATATGTATATATATATGCTTTATAGCATATGCTATAAATATGTATATGTAATCATCCAACCACCTTTTTCCCCAAGACTGGGGGGGGTGCGTATCACGCACCTTAAACAGAAAAGTAGTAGAAGAATATGACACAAGTCGAAAAGAAAGCCCAGCCTTACCGTACCTTATATCTTTTAGTGAGAATTCGTCGCAGTCAGAAAACCACCCTAGAACTTCACGGGACCGCGACGGACCCTCACTATGGCATCTCACGCCAATGTGAGGTTCATCCCTTGGCCCGGTGAGCCACAACCATACACCCTCACAAAACCCTACTATTCACTCCCTGTTATGAACTTTTCTTCTCGCCCCTTCCAACTCCTTATTTCCTCCTCCAAACATTTCTTTTTTCTGACTCAATCCACTTTTCTTCCGTCTTAGGTATTAGTCGATTCCCAACACACTTTACCACTATACATCCGCTTAACCAATGACTATCATCCATCCTCTCAACATGCTTCCATTTATTCTCTCATTTATCCTTTTTCACCATACACTCTGTAATACGTTCATTCCTGTTTCAACTGTTCTTCTCACACCTAACACGCCCCTAAGATTGTCCATTTGAACACATTGTATTTTAGATCTATACCTCTTATTCCATACCATAATCTCACAACTATACATTAACACAGTTAACCATATACCCTCATGTAAGACCTAGCGTACTCAAGACTTAGTATCTTTACATCCACTAAGGATTTATTACCAACCACCTTCCTGCAATTCACAACTTTCCTACTACACTCGGCATCACCCGTTCCTTTTCGTCCAATATATATATCCTAAATAATTTTTTAAACTCAGTCACTTGTTCCAGCTGCTCACTATCGCATAACTTCACACCGAGGACAGTCCTCACTCGCAGCATAACCTTACTCTTATCTACGTTTACTTTGAAACCCATCCTTTTTACATACCTTGCCAAATCTCTCTACCAGTCGTCTCAAACTCTCTTCAGGATAAATAGATTTTGGAAAACCATATGTATATATATATATATATATATATATATATAAAGGATGGGGT
>JABUQX010091397.1:0-15000 GCA_015478945.1 Trachelipus rathkii | reverse complement strand
AATAATAATAATAATAATAATAAAAAATCACAATGTCCTTTACAATTGCAAGAAAATTATACGTAAGCTGTCTATAATAGCTATGTTTGGTCAGAATTTGAGTATTCTGCACAGGTTTTGGCTCCCTATTGAAGAGAGAGAAGAGACGAGAAGAAGAGAGAGAGAGAGAGAGAAGAGAAGAGAGAGAGAAAGGAGCAACAACACTGACTCTGTTTGAGAAAAACCTATGAGAGAGGCAGAAGGATTTAGGAAGTTTTCATGCAGAAAGGGCGATTCTCAGAGAGGACATGTATACAAGTCTACAAAAATATTTACATCTATTAGTAATAGGAATTAATTAAATTCTTTATAGTAGACCACAGATGGGAGACCAGGGAACAACACTTAAGAAAATAAGAAGAAAGCTTGCCATCTGATGTAAGAAAAACATTCATTCATAAAATTTTTGGAATTGTTTACCGCAAGAGGTTGTTGAGTGTCACTCACTTGTAACTTTTAAGAAAGGATTGGATAGGTATATAGATGGTTTAAGGACAATATATGTATTTTACTAAGACAAATTGGGGTATTAGTTATAATAAATCAAACTGCATATGTAACTATGACCAAACTATTAAAGCTTGTACTTTATAAGAATGTATTAGCTATAGTTTTTGGTAGTAGCCTAGGTGATGCATACTATGTAAGATACTGACAAGCCCAGGAATGAAATATATATATATACTAATATATATATATAATATAATATTATTATATATATATATTATATATATATATATATATATATATATATAATATATATATATATATATAAGCCCCATGTAGTCTCTTACTGTTTCTATTCTCTCCATATGTTTTCAAGCTATACTTTATTTCTTAGTGTAACTGCTTAATTAATTTAATAATACATTTTGAGTTACAGAGCTTAATTATGAAATATGCCCGTTTATAGACTATAAACATTTAACATATAGCGATACAGAAGTACAATAGTTCTTGAGTGTTCTTATTTTATTTTTTTTCTTGTTGAAAACTTGAAATGATCCGAAAAACTAAAAAGATGAAATATACCGATGCGCCTGAAAAAAAACTGCAATCATTACAATAAGACCGGTAACGATTTCAAGAATTTTTCAGACACTCAAATGCCAAACCAAAGTGAAATATGTAGTCCTACGGAAGTAAAGAAAAAGATTAACTAGTACAAAATAAAAAGTTTAAGTAAAATAGGTACTCACAACAATTCAAGATTATTTTTCCCCCTAGTTGATAAATCTTGCATCAATGATTAATTCAGCTGAAAATAATTAATCTAATATAATGTATTAAATATAAAAAGTATTAAATATAAAGAAAAATAAAATATCCAATACCATCTAGAGATATATTAACAATGGTACTGCAAATTCCCGTACCAGTAAGAGAATATTGTTTCCTTTTTTCCCAATTTTTCATTATTATTATTTATAAACCCTATCCTCTTATTTAAAATCCAAATTTCAATCTTTGGAAGCAGTATATATATATATATATTATATATAATATATAATATATTAATATATTATATATAATATAATTATTATATCATATATATATATATATATTATAATATTATATATAATTAAATAACAATTAAATTAACTGAATAATTATATACTAATTTATATTAAGTAATAATAGATTAATTACTAATATATAAAAATAACGAATAACAAAAATATATTTCTATATATATATATATATATATATATATATATATATATATATATAAAAATATAATATATATATATATATATATATATATATATAATATATTATATATATATATCTAATATATATAATAATATATATATATAATATATATATATATATAATATATATATTATATATATATATTATATATATATATATATATATATATATATATATATATATATATATTATATATATATATATATAATATATATATAAATATATAATATATATATATATATATATATTAATAATAAATATATAATATATATATATATATATATATATATATATATAAATATAATATTATATATATATATAAATATTATATATATATTTATATAATATAATTATATATATAATATATAATATATATATATATATATAATATATAACTGATTTATATATAAAAATATCCAAAAAATCCCAACCCTTCATAATATATAATATATATATATAATATATATATAATATATAGAATATAAATTATAATTATATATATTATATATTATATATATTATATATATAAGATATATATATATATATATATATATAATATATATAATATAGTTTAGTCCTTTCCGTGACAATGATACGGTGGCTGCATTCACTGAAGTAAACCATCTTTGGAATAATTAACCATTAGTATTATCTTGATTCTGAGAAAAGACTTTTCCAAGCTTGAACATACTCATCAAAACGATTCACTGAATCCTATTTCCCATTCGATATTAGTTCCATACGTTGCCATACTAAATAGACCGTCGGCGAATTCTCGGGAATATTTCTATTTAGATTGGTGATCAACATCTGCGTCGGATCTGATGTTTCCTGAACCGAGGAGAATGTGAAAAATCGGACCTTCAAGATCATCGATCAGATTGAATGAGTGTCGTACATATTCCTAAATATATCTAAAAGTGATTTGAGGGGAGACCCTAGTAAATGGATAATTGGAACTAAATGGTAAATATTTTCCTTCTTCTTAGTAAACTTTTTCACCGATTTCACTTCCGATCCGGATTATCCCTTCTCTGTGACTGATAAGAGTAAATTTCCCCCGAAGATGTGGAACTAAACCCCAATTGTGAACAGAAGCAAAAAAATGGTAAACCAAGAACGAGATTCATTCTGCCAAATAAATTACATCTATAAGTAATTAAATGAAACTTATCATTACCTTTTTCAATAATAACATTTCACACTTTTTTTTTTTTTTTTTTTTTTTTTTTTTTTTTTTTTTTTTTTTTTTTTGTCTGCGTAACAATAAATTAATCCATTAAAGTCCTTTCCGTCGTTGTTTGTAAATTTATTGAAAATACATAGTGTTATATATATTATATATATATTTATAATATTTATATATATATATACTATATAATATATATAATATATATATATATATATATATATATATATATATTATATATATTATATATATATATAGTATATATATATATAATATATATATATATATATATTATATAGTAGCACCCCCTTATCTGAGGAATAGATTACTGCGATTTCATTTGTCTTGGAGTAAAATGGCTAGAGTTTATTTTGAATGAGGTGTAAATAGGTTTGGACAGGAGAGTATATAGAAACAGATAGAGAAGAGGATGTGAAGATACGTGGGACACTTATTGTGAACACCACCTGAAGATTTGGCAAGAACTGCACTGGAGTGCAATCCACAAAAGTAAAAAAAGAATAGAAAATCCACGTAAAGAATACAAAGGATCATTGTTAAATGATGAAAAGAGAATTGGGATAACTAGAAAGAAATTAAATGATCGTAACCAACATTACAAGACGGTAAATCATGACACAGTCCCTATAATCCTTCGAGAGATAACGGAAAGTAAGCAACCAAACAATTTCAGTTATTCGCCTCTTACATTGTTCAAAATATATTAAATTAAATAAAAAAATTCCCGAAATAAGGTATTACTAAGTTAAAACGTCAGAATCGCTCTTACTAGAGAACGAAATGACAAATACAATAATGTGCCATGCATTTCAATACAATTTATTGCTGCTAATATCTTATTTTGACTAATTTATCACTAAAAGTTTATCAAAGTGTATATAGAAAAAAATACATGCGTAATTGTCGTATATATAATAATATATATATATATAATACTATAATACTTATATATATATAATATATATACGTATATATAATAATATAAATAAATATAACCTATATAATTATTATATATATAATATAATATAGATTAACAGGTGTCCCCCCACCCACTCACGGGGCAAAGCTCAGGAATTCCACACTTTAACGCAAATTACGCAGATAGATGAAGCAAGCTTTTGAAATAGGAAGATTTAATTCAGCAGGAAAACAGATGAAGATGGAAGAGAATTCCACCAGAACAGAGGCAAAAAGAAGAATCACGCAAGGGAGGTAAACGCGGAACAGCCCCAATATCCACACAAACACTCAAGTGCGCAGACACAGCACCCCTAGTGTTACGATGGCGCCGTAAAGGTCGGTGGTACGCGAGTCGACAAGTTCCCTCGGAGCACCTGCCGCCTGCCTCAGGTACCTATAGAAAAGAGAAAGCACCAACATCGAGCGCCGCAAAAGCATAGGGTCATATAAGTGGAAATAGACGGAAACAGTTATAAAGTTTTTTTTGGAGCTTTTGACTCGACCCTGTCCAAAAGCCGGGTGAGACCAGAGCCCCCCCAATTATGAGAAGCAGTACTCCATACAAGGGCAGATGAGGCCCTTTATAATAGCTGGAGTAACTGAAAGAGGAAAAAAAGTTTCGCAGTGCTAAACAAAACTCCAGTTTCTTTGAGGCAGCCTAGCAACGAGTGATGTGAGGTTCCAAAACATTTTGGTTTTATGTAAGGCAATGTTTATATTGTCAACAGCAGAAACGAGAGAACCGTCGAAAAGAGATAGGAAAGTTGGAAGTGTCTATAGAGAGGGAGATTTGTAAGTTGTGTTTTTAAAAGAATGAATTTCACAAGTTCAGACGACCCCCACCGGAAAATTCTATCCAGATCGACCGAATAGAATCGGAAAGATTTAAGACGAGAGGCAAGTCTAGAAGTAAAGAAGGAGCAGAGCATTGGAAAAATGAGTTGCAGAATAGAGGATCGAGTCATCGGAATATGAGTACTCATGGTGAAATAGAGTTAGAGTGCAGGTGAGAAGATCATTAATGAAAGAACCTGCTCGAAAGAGATAGGATAAGTTTGAATTGTTTTATAAGAGGAGATTGTAAAGTTGAGTTTTAAAGAATTAAATTCACAATATTGAGGCGACCCACCTAGAAATCTCTCTAGAGTAGCGAAGAATAGAATCGGTAATGATTAGGACGAGAAGCAATTCTAAAGTAAAAGAGGGAGCAGAATTGAAAATGAGTTGAAGAAAGTGTTGGACGTGTGCGCCCTATCCAACACTGAGGGAAAGTGTTAGTTTTGAGACATAAAAATATAGTGAACGAGGCGGTCAGCACGAGGCAACATTCCCTAAAATCGGAAGGAACGCATCCGGTCCACCCCCTTTCTTACCGTCCATAAATGTAATCACAGGCAAAGGCATAGGACCCCTGGGGAGAGAAAGAGGAGGGGGCGCAGGGAAGCCAGAATCATCCAGCGGTGAGTTAGAGGAAATAGCAGAGACCACAAGAGAATGGCCTTTTCAGTGGAGAATTAGCAAACAGAAACCGTCAGTCGAACTAAGAGAGAAAGGCAATTACAAAGTTGTTAGAGATGTTTTTGGCAACGATTTCTAAAAGATTTTTCACTAGGAGAACCTAGGAGGTTAGCTCCCTTTCGTTTGATGAAAAGCCCACTTTGCAAGTCTAAGAGTATCCCTGTAACGATTTTCTAGCTGAATTGAAAATTAGCAAGAGTGATAGAAGAGAAGAACGAGAATTTCCCATCCCCAATACTCACTGTCTCTAGCCCTGAATGACCAGAGAATAAGCACGATCGAACCGGGGATTATGAGCGATCGGCTTTTAGATCGAAGAAAAAATGGAACCGCTACCATCAACGATAACAGTTCCCACCTTATCGCAGAAGCCGAAGCGTCATCAGCAGTCAAAGCAGTCATTCCGATTATAGATAGCGTAGAAGCACGCAAGCAACCAATCTGCCCATTAAAGTGACCCAGAAAAAAACGCGTGGCGGGTAGGATGAGCTGCTTTGGGATCCTGATCACAGTCCCCAACGCCTATAGTATGCATTAACTTCGTCTCGCCCTAACACGCTCGACTGCAACTTGCCCTAATAGCAGACCATACCTACCTCAAGCTCAAGTCTACGCAACCCGTCTCAGAGATTAACAATTAAGACGATGTAAATAATTCAGCCTCTATTCACATGGTATGTGGTACAGATTTACCAAAGCTACGACGAAAGGTCGTGTAATTATATAGGAGAAGACTATGGTGAACATAGAGTCAAGTGTGTTTAAAGAAGTTGAGACGATCCGGAATCTGTGTCGTGGGTTCTTAAATAAGTTGCTCCAGCAGTCGTTGAAAAGCTGAATGATTTCTCTCCTCCCCACTATCAGTATAGAGGACCCCAAACCACAGTTGGTGTACATTAAAATCCCCAAATAGAACCTCCAGTATTGAATGAATGAAAAACTATAAACAGATCTCGTGAAGTTGTAGATATTCAAAAAGGCGTGAAAATCTGTTCTTTAGAAAACAGTAGCAAAACCCAAATTATTGTAGTGAAGAGAAGATTAAAAGCCACAAAACACGAAGTTAAGGAATTCGAGATTCTCTGAACTGTTACAGAGTGTTTATGTTACATACACATACTCCACCCTTCAACGGAAAATTATTGAAGATAACTTATTAGGTATACATATTAAACGAGTTAGAATGAATTACCTTAGCCATCTGGTCTCAACAGCCCGATGGCAAGTCGGCGGTCGCATTGCCGAGGGCCCCCAGCCCAATGGGGCCCCGGAGAGGCTCCCAAAAATGAAAATATTACTACTTTTATAATTATATTATATTAGATAATCATATTTATTTCCAATAATCTTGGCAGGTTACAACAATTTTAAGCAGTGTCACGTTGGCTGTGTTTGATTATGAGCCTAACTAATTCTTTTCGCGACGCTCCTCCTCGTCTCGTATCTAGGTTGTAGTTAGTCACGTAACATTAGTGTCAACATAATATGTGTTGATAACAAATGGGCCCCCCCCCACTACGAAAAGAAAACGAAAATCTTTAGACGCTAAAAAAATTTCCAAACGTTTTAATACTGGGTTAACTAGTGTCCACTTTCTCAGTCGCAAAGTCAAGCCTTGAGAGACAATAATGACTCTTTAAATACAGGTAAGTCGAATTAGTTTACTTTATTAGCTCATTCACGTTTATATTTGACTGTTTCTCATTATTATTATTATTGATATTATTATTATATTATTATAATTAATATATATTATTATATTATTATTATTATATTATTATTATTATTATTATTATTATTAGTATTATATTATATTATTATATTATATTTATTATATATAAATTCATCTTCAATTTAAAAATTTTCGAAATGGCCAGTACCAACCTAAAAATATATTATATATATATTACATATTATATATATTATAATATTAATATATAATAATATATATATAATATATATATATATTATATAATATAATAAATATAATATATATATATATATATATATATATATATTATTATATATATATAATTATGAGGTTCCAAAAAAACAAAATACGAAATGTATCATCTGAACGTTTAAGATGTGACGCTACCCAAAAATACTCATTTAAAATTGAAGTAAAAAAAAAAACATTAATGCTCTATGGGTATATGGGTATTTGCCTGAAAACTGTAGCGGGTTGTCAGTTGTGCTGTATACGTTATAGGTGTTGGTTGTGTCAAAATTTACATGCTTGCCGTGTCATAATTATTTAAATTTCTATGTAGAATGCTCTCATCACCAGTAACAAGATCGGATACACACTTTAACCTTTTGGGTAACGAACATAAATCATGAGGTGTAGATCAAAACTTCCATTCAAATTGCGATGTATACGTCGTCTGTTTTGCTGACACAAATAAGAAATCAGTAAAGGAGGCTTTAGAAATAATATATCTGAAAAATATGACTTCTGGGATAGAGCAAAGTTAGAGCAAAGTTACCCACAAACAGGATGTTTTAACCAAGAATAGAAAAAACATATGAACAATACAGATCACTTTAAAAATTGAAATCAAAGAGAAGGGGGGGGGGCGCGGATACTATGTCCCCTGTTCCCCCCTCCAAAAAAAACAGGTAAAAAAAAACACTGTTTTGTATTTACACCCCCCCTCAAAAAAAAAGAAAATTTTTTGAAAAAGACACATTTCCTTAAAAAACAAGCTCAAACACTATACATGGGTCTAGCTTAGGAAACGGCAAATGAAAAAAAAATTAAATATGATAATAAGACTTATGTAATGCTTCAGATGCCTTTCTGGTACGAGGTGATATGAGTTAATGGGAAAGAATTTTACGGTAAAAACCAAGAAAGAAAAGCGAAAAGGGAAGAAACAAAAGGAAAGTTCAACGTAGAATTGTTAAAAGGCGAAAGGCGTCGCAGAGAACAAGTAGCTATGCGACTACTGATCACGACGTGAGCGTGTGAGCGTCCCATGCTGTTTATTAACTGTTTGAAACCATTAAACACGTTAAGTAAAGAATTCTTAGAATCTGGACTGAACACAAAATGCTAGAAGTTGGGTATCTACACGATGTATTTTTCTAAATAGTTTAAAAAGAATTAAGAAAAAACACTTAGGAATTATTATGTATCTTTGTCAAACCTATTCATTAGGTTAGTATTAAAATTGATGTATCAAAATGTTAGTCAGAAGAAGAGACAACTCGTGTCATTATCAAGAAAAAGTAGAAAATGTGAGAAATGACGGATATGCAAACTATGTCGCCCTCTGCGACCACGTTAGCTCATAATGACGTCTTGTGTGGAGAGTAGACTAGCGAAATATATATATATAATATAAGTACGTGTTAAGCGTATATATATATCATAGTGCGTAAGGTAGGTATATAAAACAGCGACTATTGACAAATGCTTATATAGCGTGTATATATGGAATAATAAATATATGTAATAATATTAAGAATATAAAATAAAATGAAGAAGATACAGTATACGATATATATATATACGGTATAGGTAATAGTATATATATATCGAATAAAAACCTACCTTTAAAGTCACGGTAAACAACCCACCCGGATGACGTGGACGTTGGATAAAAAAATGTCGGCAGGAGATGGTAAGCATAATAAACTCTTTTCTAAGCAGGAGTAAACATTTTCTAGGGGGGGAACAGCCTGCCCCCCCCTTGTCTTACACATTCGTGATCTACGCGGCGGCCCGCTCCCCCCCCCCCTGACGACGCCTCATGTTAATAATGTAGTAGGTATAATAGTATAGGATATGTATATATATATATATATATATATATTGATAACCAGAGAATAGATTAATATATAAGTATATTATATATATATAATATTATATAATATATTATATTTGAACGTATACTATATCGTTAATCGATCTATAGACTATATATAATATTAGGTGGATAGGCAATAATCAAAGTTTGCTTTGTACGTCCAAAACTTTATATATTTATATATATATAGCTTAAGGGAATCGGTGACTATAATGTTTAGCAATAAAAGGTTATTGATATAAACAGTATGTACCTATTAAAAAGATTTAGTAATAATGTTGGAACTAAAGTTACATATGATATAAGATAATGTAGTAGGTAGTGAATATCATCATTACCAATCGCAGTCTCATAATTACCCCCTATACACTAGCGAAACAAATAATAGTTAGTATAGGGCGTTGTATATATATATATTATACTAATGAGATATATTAGAAAGTAAGATAAACTAGTGAAAAGAGTCTTTAGCTTAGCCGCTATGTTAGGCAGTCGATACTATAATTTCAGATGCACGAAGATCATAGCTCTCGATTGTACTGCTTATATAATTAATATATATATAGTCAGCAAAATAGTTAGTATACTATTAGGGGCATATCAATAGGACTCTGGTAACAACTACTAAACCTTGTGATAAACAGTTTACTGTGCCGAAACGTAAGAACAAAAGGGATTATTGAGATTAAACAGCATTAAATCAAGGTGAAAAGCAGAATAACATCAAGAAGTAAACAAGCATCATGTAATAAAGCAACTTCATTCAAAGCCATGCAGTGCATCTGTATACATAAAAAACGGAGATTTTAGTCTGATTTTATTATAACTCAAGGCGAGATTACAATAAGATAAAAAAATAGATGTGTAATGAAGAAACAAAAATATATGTTACAAGCAAACAGCTCTCTTACAAATTAAGAAGAGGCTATACACGAGCAGCCTACTCACTGATCTGAGATCAAGTAGCGAAAACGCAGTGAGTAAAGAGTGAAAAGGAAAAATTACTCATAGTTGGTTCAAGGATCCCTAGATTACACGACATAATTTAAATAGTGATCTGAATGATAAAGAATGTCACTCTTTTATACAAAAGAAATGTTAAAGAATGTATATAAGACATCGAAAAAATCGTCCGAATTACTAATCATCACTCTCGCTCACGCGCAAAGAGAGGGAGATATAATATTGTATAAATGAAATAATAAATAGGATAGTAAGAGAGATGCGATAATTAATAGAGATAATGATAAATATAGATGTAGATAGATCACTCAGAGTGAAGAAAAATAATGAGTGGCACGCTTATAGACAGAGAGGCAAGATAATAAATTAATAAAAATAGAGTTAGACGTGATGGTAAAAAGGATTTATATATAATAAATAATAATAGATGAATAATTTAAGAAATATAGTTTTGCGCGAGACAATGTCAACTTGTGGAATGACAGTGGAGATATTAACTCTGAGATTTAGGAGTTAGCAGAGAGAGAGTAAGTATAGAATATAAGCACGAATAATAGTGGTTAGATACATTGCTGTCTCGGGCTCGAGAATGACACACTCAGAGCTCTGACGAATAAAAAATTAACGCACATGAGATGAAATCACCAATCAAAGTACGATGAAGTCGAATTGTACATTCAACTTTTGAAGTATATTCAAGAAACATGAATACAAAACATAAAATAAACAGCTGATATTATTTAAAGAGATCATAAATCTATTTAAAAAGCTGAACTAATCACAAGAATCCAGATGAGTGGAAGTTGAAAAGTACACCTAATATAATGAATCAATGAATATATAATCGATACACCATAGTCACACTAAGTAACATAGAGACAGGCAATTATGAACATATAGATCACATATTAAACCAATGAATAATAAAATATATAGACTTTCTATCATAATGAACTACAAATATAAGTAGATAAATATAAATCAAACAATACTGAAGTGGCACTCTCTACTTCTGAAGTAGGTGATCGTATAGAATCCCCAGAAACTGACACGATGAGTGTAAGACCGAGTGGCAAGAAAGAAAAGCAGTGAGAAGACCCGACCTTATCATTTTGAACAATTGAGACCAACATGTGAACAGAGATATCGTTGAGTAGTGGCGATCGTGTGTATGAAAGACCCCGGCATGTTAAGCGGAAAACTACTAAGATAAGAATCAGACAAGATGTGAAGTAACTGTGCGCAATCCAAATTGCACCTGCTACAAATGTTAATTTTATCTTATGACATTCATTTTATTAACTGTTGCATTTCCTATATCAGACAACAATATGGAAAATTATCGAATTAGTATTCACATAAAAAGTTTAGATAAAGTCTTTTACACAATGTTGGAGAATTATTTGGATAATTCATCCAATAATTTAGTGTGATAAGTACTCTACCAGTCCAAAAGGATTTAAAGAGCGAAGAGGTACAAAAATAAGATTTGTAAGACGCTCGCAGTCATAGAAGAATGATTTGGCACGCAGAAGAAGCGTTCTTCATGAAAAATAGTCAGAAATAAAATAAAAAAATGTTGTCAGATACATCCTTTTTATTATAAGCATAATAAATTGCGATTTTCTTCTTCTTATAGTATGATTTAGTCGTCAATTACAAATTACGAAATACTTAGATCGTAGTGGTGTATAGTATATTGATAGTTATGTATTTAACATGTAAGATAAATAGCATTATTAAAATACTCGCAACAGTTATGAGATCAGAGCGCTCGACTGCCCTGCACTCGCAGATCACCAAGATGGCAATAGTCGTCCTAGTCTCTATCA
The DNA here is from genome assembly GCA_015478945.1 of Trachelipus rathkii. Classification (NCBI taxonomy): domain Eukaryota; kingdom Metazoa; phylum Arthropoda; class Malacostraca; order Isopoda; family Trachelipodidae; genus Trachelipus; species Trachelipus rathkii. The sequence goes on along the minus strand of JABUQX010091397.1, from coordinate 2,950 downwards.
ATGTTTTCACTCCTATCTAACTATTTACAGACCGCTAGATTAAGCTTCTCATCAGCCGAAAGTCTAGGTGTCTCGCTCATATAGAGTGGACGCCAGTGCTCTCCTCAGTAATGATAAATAATCATTATATGTCTGTTTGAATATATTTCACTTCCTACATATTACGATAATATTTATATATATTCAATCTGTCATTTATTCTTACCATTAGCTTCAAAACTCGTTCTCCTAGAGCGCTCCGATATTTTAACTTATATGGTGAGCTGACATAAATGAGATATAACAACCTGAACCAAAGTAATTACTAAGAGCATAATAATAATTAAATGGAATATAGACAAAAACATGTTTTGTCATATAGTCCTTGATTACTATACTTATATATATACCATATGCGAAGAGTGTAATTATCATTAAATGTCACTGATCACCGCGATGAACCTCATAATTCTATCAATTCTTCTTGACTCAGCGCTAGAATAATAAACATTAGCTCATTATCGGCCAAATTCACCTAAAAGTAAAATAGAATTATCATACTAAGTTATTGAATATGATAACGAATAAAATAATATAATTGGTTGAAGCTTTACTTATGATATATTAAATATAATTATATAAATAAAAAATACTATAATATAATGTATATAATGTAATTATAATTATAATTAAATACTTATCAATATAATATAATTAAAATAATTACTGATTTTATATAATTATTATATTAGTTATAATATATTATAATATTAAGTATAAAAAATATTTATATTATATATATATATATTAAAAGTATAATATATCATGAAATTAATGACTTTTACATATACTTACATGATTAATAATATCACAATTAATTATAACAATATCTTTAGTTAATACTACTAATACTGTGTATTATATATTAATTTATTATTATATATATATAGTATATATTAATTATAATAATTATATAATAATATATATATATATATAATTAATATATTATATATACATATATATATATATAATTAATAATATATATATATTATATATTAATATAACAGTAATAATATAGTACTTTTATAGTATATCTAATCTTTTATCTTATATATATAGTTTAAGAGTTTTCATAAATATTTATATAGAATATTATTATTTATTCGAATTAAGGTAAAAACTATCCAATTATATTTAATCTCTAATATTATATATAGAGAGAGATGATGAAGAGAGAGAGAAGAGAGAGAGAAGCCCATAAATAAGTAGATAGTTTTAATTGAATTTTATCTTGTAATTTTTCACTCACGGTATGAAATGTCTTTGACTAATGCGTACGACTCTAAATTTCTTATTAGTCATTCTGAAACAGTGTGCAGTTTTGTATATTCGGATAGTTTGCTGGCTGCAAAACACAAAAAAATAATATAAATAAATTAAAATAAAAAGACTCTCATAAATAAAAATAACCTTTCTAGGTTTTTAAGTAAATATTTACAAAAAAAAAGAACCTCTAATGGAGATAATAGTTGAACTTATATGCAATTAACTTGAAACTGACGATGCCGTGCAAAATATCCTATAAACAACATTCTAGAGCACGCCAAACATTAACAAACGATGAGATCTCGGAAGACATATTAACAATATGTTAAAGTGCATGTGAAAAATAAGAATAATCGAAAAATTTAAAAATATTTTAGCTAACATTTTATTTTATAAAACCATTATCAAAAAAATGTAAATTAATTTTTGTTTAAACACAGTGGCTAAGTCACTAAGGACCAAGATGAATATATTCTTGATCATGCCGGGATTATAGGAAAATTTTTAAAGTGGTAGGCCCGATAAGCCACTAAGTATGAGGCGGGACCCCAAACTACAAGTCCGGGCGATAATGTTAGGTGGGTTACCAAGATAGATTCACGGCGATAATATGGCCATAGGTGGAGGCCAGTATCATATATCTCAAGTAGGTAAAAAGTCGTCATGAGAGTTCTCTATAAGCGTTCATTATCTCCACACAACGAAACTTATGGTATCGATATAATGAACACCTGAAACAAAAATATTATTGGTAAGGCTTATAATTATCATAATGTCAACATAGTGTATTTATCATATAGATATAAAGTCTTAAGAGGATTTAGATAAATATGGCATCGCAGAAAGTATTTTTTATATTAGAGGTAAATATTAAGAGTATCTACATGAGTTAATATTATTAATATTGATAGGAAGAGAGATGGTTAATGTTGTAGGGGTTGCATCCGCGGAGCCGGTATTCAAGCGGAATAAGCGTGCCTGTTGAAGGAGGATAAATTTCGTAAGTTCCATTCCGGAGTAGTATTAAAAACAATATTAACCACCTTATATACCGAGACGCATACACGAGAAGAGACGAGGATAGGTGTGTAGCGGTTGTACAAAGCATAGTATGATGGGGAAAAAACTCACAACAAGTACATGTTACATCTGTATTTTTTGAAGAAGTATATTAATGTAATAATGCGCGCGAGATATTATATAGTCATGTAAATCTTGAAGAATATTAGTTACATAGAAGTATTGATTAAATTGCCTAATAAGTTACATTAGATTCGATATATAATGATTGTAACCAGAAGATTGTATAAACGAATTAACATTATCCAATAAAATAAATAATATTCATTAGTTAAAAAAGACAAAATACATTCCTACTTCCGACCCTACTAACAGATTAGGATAATAAACTATATATTATCCTAATTAGATCTCACTACCTCAAATTATTAATGATATTTTTAATTTTCTTGAAATATTCTTTTGCAGGTCATATTGAGTAAGTTTCCCACATAAAGGTTCAAGAAACACAATTATTAGAATAATAATTATAATTGTTAATCAGATGGAGCGACGTTCTAGACATCACGCGATGACAGCACAAACTACATTGACAGATATCGAGAACAAAGTTACATCTTTATGT
>JABUQX010091396.1:0-15000 GCA_015478945.1 Trachelipus rathkii | reverse complement strand
CTCTGGTGACATTTCTCAGGCTATTAGCGCTGTTGTGATTTTTGATCAAGAAGGATATGACTAAATTTAAATATTCTTATGAATTATAAGAAATTATCTCAACAATATTATTAATTATAAGATAAGGATTAAATAACTAAAATTTACATATTACTGATATAAATTACTGGAGTTGATAATTTTTGATTTCTTTACATATAATGTACCTGTGATTCTTAATAAGCATAAAAAAATATTTTAAAAAATGAGTAATATAGGACACGAACAATAAAGGTGAAGCTTGATAAATATTTAGATTAATTTTGAGTCTCTCAATTGTATAAGAGCATGTACCTGGGTCATATCCGCGTACTTCATATCCAAATTATAAAGAATATGGAAAACGCGGAGAGACTATAAATATAGTCCGCTAAATTTATCAACTTCACATTTATTTTTTTTGTCATATATTATTATATATTATTTAGGTATAAGGAATAAGAGAGCAAAAAAAGAACAATCATAATAAATACTTACATCATTAATATTTCTCGAAATATATTTTAAAATTCAGTTTTCAATAATATATTACTTATATTTCGTAAATACATATGTCAATATTTTAAGTTTAATTTTTTGCGCTTCTTTCATAAAATAAAGTCATATCCTTTGAAAATGTCCACCGTGAGCGGACGAAAGCTTGGATCATTTCAGAAGGCAATTATTTTGTTTTATTCAAGAATTGTCCTTAAGAAAATTAATGAAAATGTTAGGAAGGTTTTTAGGAATTTAGAAAAGTCTTGCAAAATAATAATAATAATAATAATAATAATAATAATAATAATAATAATAATAATAATAATAATAATAATAATAATAATAATAATAATAATAATAATAATAATAATAATAATAATAATAATAATAATAATAATAATAATAATAATAATAATAATAATAATAATAATATTATTATTATTATTATTATTAATATTTTTAATATTAATAATATTAATTATAATAAAAATATTAATATTTAAGAAAATTTAGATAAGTTACAATTTTAACGTACATTTTACAAGTCCTTTCCATAGATATTATAGATAATTCTTTATTTGCAGAGGAAAATTTATTACGGGCTATTCTAGATTAAAAAGAAGTTAAACCTTTTAATATGATACCAATATTTCGACTGTATATATCAGGCATGATCACTGTTAAATAACTATTATTTATAATGCAGCTTTTAAAAAATAATTTTTATATATAAAAATCTGAAATAATTTTATATTAATTGTGAAATTGAAAAAATATTTTTAATGAAAATTCTAAAAAGCTTACATTGTTTTGCTAATATAGCTATTATCATGGTTACTAGGTGTACATACAAAACACTCAAATATTCAAAAAACATTCAAAAATTCATTCATTTCATAAAATTTTACATAGGAAGATAGATGAAATTATCAATTGAAATAAAATTTTAAAGCAACTACCAAGTTCAGCTGTAAGAAGGGATTTGTGATCCGTCATGAAATGCTCCCTTGTTTTACTGGGTTAAAACCTGAGTTACATAATTCGGGTTATTAAAGTGGTAGTTGTGTATCCCACATAAGAAGAATTACATCTTCTTTCTTTGCAATTAAATTGATACACAACATAACTTCTGTAATCCTCTAAGAAGCAACTGCACACAAAGACGAGTGGCCTCATATTTTAGTACCCGTGGTCATTGTTTGGAGGGTTACAGTAGCTATGTTGTTTATCAATTTAATTGCAACGTAGAAGGATGTAACTCAAATTTTGTGGGATTCACAACTAACACTTTAAGAACCCGAATTATGCAACGTAGGTGTAAACCCAGTGAAAAATTGGAGCATTACACGATGGATCACAAATCCCCTTCTACAGTTGAAATTGCATGTTGTTTTAAAATTTTATTTCAAGTTGTTAATTTCAACTATCTTCGTATAGCACAGTGGTTGGCAAACCGACGGCTCGCGAGCCACATGCGGCCCTTTGGGCCCTTGAGTGTGGCTCTTCCATGAAATACCACGTGCCATTTAAACTTCGTGATTGATTTTGTTATTTCTATTTTTACATACTTAGTTGGTCTTTGTGTGTCTTTAACTTTAGGCAAGTGCTCTGAAGCTACTTAATGAGAAAACATTTCCAGAAAGATTAAATGTCAGCGCGCATCGTCAAGTCGTATCTTTGCATCTTGTTCTAAAATGTATTACTTCCGAGCGCGTGCCCATGGAGGAAAGACTAGAATTGTAGTTAAAAATCCTCACCCCTGCGGTTGGCAATTCCACCTGCCTCTGTTCGAAGCGCTTTGCCTCCCCTCCAAGGTTCCTCCGCCAGCCGTTCGGTTAGGGAGGCACGCACGCTTCATGCACGAGTTGAGTGAGCCAGTCAATCGGCATTCGGCAGTCTCATTGTGCAGTGGTTACTGCTAGTCGCGTCCGCAAATCGTGCGCGTGTGACAAAAGTGCCCACTCGAAGCATAAAGTTACCTGTATTTTTCAAACCAGCCGTAAATCCTACAGGTATTTTTGTAATCAATTTAAGAATTGTAATTATTTTGTGTTGGTGGCTTTATTATTATTGTTGTATTGTGAGGAAGATAGTTTATTGTTATAAAATGAAACATTTTTCTAGGTGCCCTGTTTGACATGGCTACAAAGAAGAAGTACAGAAAAACGGAAGAAGAAAAATTGAATTAACCGAGACTTTCGCGTTTATTCAAAACTTAAATGGCCTTCCGATCTCTCTCTCTATTTTGTAAGGAAAAATTGACGCATAAAAAGAATATCAAATTTGGAGAACACTTTTACAATTAAACACTGTGCATTTAGTACATAAATATCCTGTCGGTTATGCAAGGAAAAAGCAGGACGAAACTTCAGAAGAGATAAGAAAAATCGTTCTGTATTTAATTACTGGATGCAATCTGCCAACAATGTTAATATTGCAGGTTTTGTGGTTAGTCAAGAAATTGCTAAGAGAGGAAAACCATATGCATACGGCGAATACATAAAAAGTTGTTTTATAAATGCATCCCAAGAGCTATTTCAAAATTTTGCGAACAAAGATATTCTAAAAAAAATTAAAGTTACCATTGTCTGCTAAAACATTGAAAGATAGAACACTCAAAATGTCTTTGAATATAATCAACCAGCAAGTCGACGATCTTAAATTGGTTTCAAGTTTATCAATAGCAGTTGACGAGTCTTGGGACATAAATGATACAGCGCAAGTTTCATTTTTTTGTTCGATTTATTTCATCTACAGGTCCTAAAGAAGAACTTTTAGGATTATTGCCACTCAAAGGTCAAATACGTGGATAGGATATAGCAAATTCTGTAATTGAGCGCATTGAAAAACATCATATTCCACTCGATAAAATTGTCTCAATTTAAACAGACGGGGCGAAAAGTACGACCGGCGTAAGAAACGGGTTTGTTGCTATTTTGAAGGAGAAAATTAATCACGAAATACTTTCTTACCATTGCATCTTTCATCAAGAAGCGCTTTATGCGCAGACATTTCCAGAAGAAATTTGCAAAGTTATGGAAATGGTGATTAAGATTATCAACTCAATTATAGCCAAAGCTGTTAATCATCGCCAATTTAAAGAATTTTTAGTTGAAATGGAGTAAGTACGCAGACCTTCTGCTGCATGACAAAGTACATTGGTTATCAAGAGGAAACGTTTCACTTTCTTATCAACAGAAATTAAAACATTTCTTCTTTAGAAGGGTGTCATTTTTCCATCATTTAACGAACGATCAGTGATCCACAAAAATTTATATTCATTGTAGAAGTTTTGTTTCAAGTTCTAATACAGCTTAATTCGTTAGCTACAGGGGAAAAGAACCACAAGTTTTTCGATGTCGAAGAGTTAATTTCATTTCGAAACAAATTATCTCTTTCTTGCTCAGATTTTGAAAGACTAAACTTTGATTCACTTTCAAGCCGTCTGAAACATCGCCAAAAAATTAAATATGATATTGACATTATACTATTTTTAAACACCTGTTTTTAAATATGAGGAAAGCTTTTCTCAACAGGTTTTAGGAATTCAGAAACAGCAAAGTGACGTTAGCCTTTGTTAAAAAAAAAAAAAAAAAAAAAAAAAAAAAAAAAAAAAAAAAACTTTTAATTGCTTCTGTAACAGAATTAAATTTTTCTCCTTTTAATATTGACATTGGCAACTTTGAAATGCAATTGCTGGATTTAAAAAACAAAGAATTGTGGAGCTTGAAATTTGAACGTCTTTGTGCTGATATAGAAATATTGGAGAAAAACAAATGTGAACTTGGTTCACAGCACAAGTGGTCTGCTTTGAAAGACCTGGAGAAGGAAGATGTTTTGATTTTTAACACTTGGAATAGTATTCCTGGCTCATATAATCAGCTGAATAAACCAGCGTTTGCTGTTCTTTCCATATTTTGATCTACATATTCATGCGAACAATCATTTTCAAGCATGAACCTTATTAAGCATGATATCAAGTTTTATTCAACGCACCTATAGTTTAACTAAGACTTTAAACTTTAAGTAAAGTTTATTAAGTTAATTTTAGGGAGCGTTGTAGAATGAAAGAAGATGTGGTGTCGAGGATTGAGAAAGGTATGTTGAGATAGTTTGGACATGCAGAGAGGATGAACGAAAGGAGTTAGACGAAAATAAGTTACAAGACGAGTGTGTATACAGAGAGTTGTGCGGAGGTAGACCTCAGCAAACGTATACTGAACAGATTTGCAGACGTTTTCAGCACAGGCTGCTTTAGGTGTACCTTAAATATAATAACAATGTTACCTACTTATATAGTTTAGTTTAAAAATTGGCTCTCAAAAGATTATATTCAATCGTTTGTACTGTTTGATATGCAGGCTCTATTGTACATAATTGAGTTTGCCGACCACTGGTATAGCAGAATCTCTTTTTATTAAAAAACTTAAGCCACATATCAATATGAAATTAAATGAAATGAATGAATGTTTGAATGTTTTTAATATGTGAGTTGTTGCATATATTTGTAACACCTAAAATATCAAGATACTATAAGCGTAATTAATATCCAAAGCATATGGTAAGCTGGAACGATTTTTCATTGTTAAATTTATTTTCTTAGACACAAAATAATGTCCAACAATGTTTTTATATCTTCATATTTTAGATAAAAATTAATTATTATTACTATCTCTTTAATTATAATATATACATATATATAGATACGAGTAATATATATAGAGATTAATAATATTTGAGATATATATTAATTAATATAATATATAAGTAAATATAATAAATAAAATTGCGCTATCAATAAGTATATATATGGTTACAGTAAATCCCCAAAGCAAGGAAATAGATATATTATAAGCAATAAGTAGAATCACGACTCAGTAGGCATATCAATAACGCGTATAAAATCTATAATATATGTAAAGACTAGAATAACAAAAATAATAAATACCAAGTGTATTTAGAGAAGAAAGAATAAATAAATAGCAGAAAAAGTAAAACAACAAACGTTAAACGAGTATATATTATATATATTATAAAGGCAATGCATATAATATAATATCAATGACTAAACAAAAACAATTACGCTATCAAAAAATACTTCTATAAGGAAACAATTTTAAGGTAGTCTAATATATTCAATCCTAATTTAGAATATTTTAGTTCAAGTGATAACTTTATGTGACATAACTTTTAATATAAATAATTTATATAATTTCTACATAAATGATTTATTAAGTTTATGAATAATGTTTTATTAGAATAATATTATGTTAGATAAAAAATTATATTAGTAATAATAGTTCTTGAAAATGTAATAATTATATAATATTATTGTCAATTCATATATGCACTAAATTATTTTGTCAAATACAAGATGGATGAACATAAATAATAATATAAGAAATTAATTAATAAATACATAATACTAAAATCATTTTAAAATATAAGTAAAGGTTAATAAATAATAAATAATAATAATAATAATATAATAATCATATAAATCATAATGAATAATTAATAAATAGAATATAATAATTAATAATAATAATAATAATTAATAAAATAATATAAGAATAATAATTATAATTATAAATATATACATATAAATATTATAAGATTAATAATAATAAGATTAATAATAAATAATATAAATAATAAATATAAAAGATTTAATTTATAGAAATATTAGAAGCAATTTTTTAACAAATAGAAGTGGAGAACAAGTAAGAATAATTTAATTAATTAATATTTAAACAAATAATAATATTAATAGAGAACTATCATTATACAGTAGAAAATTCTTTCTATATATTAAGTCACTTGTAATTTGTAAAAAGATTTCCAGGATATATCACAGAAAAAAAAAAAAAAAAATAAAAAAATAAAAAAAAAGACTTTATGTGTTGTGCCTTACAAATTAATTATTGACATTAAAATAAAATATATTATAATATAAGTAATTTATATATCAATATATATTATAATATTTATATCATTATCTATAATATATTCATATATATTAGTTATTAAGTAATATATCTACATTGTAATATTTTTGTTAGATACGTGACTTAGTATATAGTAACTATTGTTTATGTATTAAATATATATTATCTTAGTGAAGATACACATTCCTCTAGAATTTTTTTCTTTTACAGTAAGTTAAATATCATAATAATAAATACCTATAGATTCATATCATATATTAAACTTATAACGAGATACGGAACCGTTTCCAAATTAGCGTTAATACTGTTATAATAAATAATATTATGTTCAAGATAAATCAAATTCACAGTATATACAGAGCGTACAAAATGACCAATTTTAGTCATAATAATTAATCGCTATTGCTAATTCAATTATTTAATCTCAATTAATAGGTTTATATATATATATAATAATCGCCAATGATAAGGTAGTGTATTTATGTGAGTATATATATTATATATAAATTATTTACTCAAGTTAACTAATATATATTTAAAGAACTTGGTTTTCTTTAAATATTTGTTATAAATTATGGTAATGGTAATATTATTCATTATATAATATTATTAATTATTTATATATAATTATATTATTTTAATATAATTAATTATTATTATAATATTATTATATTATATATATTATATATATTAATTATTATAATATTATTTATTATTAATTATTATATTATATATTAATATTATTATATAATATATTATTATTTATTATATATATAAATATATTCATTTTAATTTTACAATTATTATTATTTATTATTTATTATTTATAGTATTATTATTATTTATTGATTATTATAGATATTTATATTTATATATATATAAATAATATAATTAATTATATAATATCATTATTATTAATATTATATTATTAATATATATATATAATTAATTATTATAATAATTATTATATTATTAATTATTTATTATAATTAATTAATTTATAATATTTATAATTATTTATATTATTATTACTTATTATTATTATTATATATATATATTTATTAATATTTATATATATATTATATTTATATATATTTAATTAATTAATAATTATAATATTATTATATTATATATAGTATATTATATTATTATATTTCATATTAAGATATAATTATATCATTAATTATCTCAGAGATTATCGCCTGTTATGATATAATACACTCTTAATTATAAATTCTAATATAAAAGGTCTAAGCTCCTACTGAGCGGTTTTCTAAAAGATGTATGAGGTAAAAATAACAGCAAAATATATCTACTATTTTCATTTAATAAGCTAGAAGATACATACTCAGTCTGTTTAATCTTAAAGTTAAGGAAAACAAAGGCAATTTACGAAGGTTCTAAAAATATATATGTTTACATTGTAGTACGTCAGGATTATATAGTCTAGCTAAAAACAAAAAATATTGAACTTTATATTTATTATTATACATGTAAGTGAAGGATATGTTTTGTGAGTGTTACATAAAAGAAATTTTAAGTATTTATTTACCTTTCTCTTCTAATTCTTTTATTTTTTTATTATGAAAAATTTAGAGTATATAAATATTTTTAAGTTATTAATTATAATATCAAATTAATGTATTTACTCAATTTATATAGTGTATTTACTAATACTATTTCCCCCAGAATAATACGTTTTCTATATCTACTATCAATATCTATTCTATCTATATCTATCTATCATATCTATCTATATCTATATCTATCTTAATCTATATCATAATATAATCTATCTTATCATCTTCTATCTATTCTTATCTATCTTTATATCTATCGAATGCTATACTATCTATCTATCTATCTATCAATCTATTATATATAAGATATATATATATTTAGATAATATATATATATAATATAATATATAATTATATATATATATATTATTATATTTATTGTTATATTATATATAATCTAAATTAATATCTAATATTGATATAATTATTAATATAATATTAAATAAATTGTATATAATATTATATTATATAATATATCATATAATATAATATAATAATTATATATATATATTTTATATATTTGTATTAGACTTATTGCTATATCAATATTACATTATTAAATGAAATACTAAAGGATGTACTAATTAAACAGTGAATTAAAGATAATAATATTGTGTAGGGATAATAAATTCTTCCATTATAGTACTCATCAAATATTATATATTTTATATAAATAAAATAACCAATAATTAATCTAAACAAGTAGATATTATAAATTAACTATGAATACGTTAATCACTACTCACTACTACTAATATATTATATAATATAAGAATATTTATTATAATATTTGTTTATATCAAATTTACACATGTACATTATAGTAGAATATATCATATACTATTATATATAATTGATATATATACATATATATATATCATATATAATATATATACCTTATATATATTAATTATAATATATATTTTAATTTAAAATTAAATATAGATATTAATATATAAATTTAATATTTTATATATATATGTAAGATTTATATATTAATATATATAATTATATATATATGATAATATATATATATATATATTATATATATATATATATATATTAACATCTTATAAGACATAAAACAAATTTTTAAATTACTTTTTTTAATATATTTTATAATATTTACTACATATTTATATAGATAATAATATATATATATATATATATTTGATTGTCTATTTTAAAAGCGAATATATATATATTTAAATTTTTACAATCCAACATAAATAAACAAAATATATATATTGTAACAAGGTATATGTGATTCTACTATTAATATTGCAAATTATTACTAATAATATGTTAATCAGTTAAAATCTTACATATAATCCTCAAAAAATAATTAATGAGCATAGATAAATGTTTAAGTAAAGTTACTCAACTATCATAAAATATATACGTAACAGAAACGTTTTCCGCATATTCAAATGATTCTAATAGTTTGATGAACCTCATTTATCATGTTACCAATTTGCGTTTTTAACAGTATAAAGAGTTTACATATATTATATATATGTTATAAATAAATATTTCACTTCTCACTACTTTAGATAGTTGAAAGTTCACAAAGTTTGTTACGAATAATGTATATACTAGATGTATATAATATATATTTTACAAAACTAAAGTAAATTCACATTTAATCATTTTAAATTAATAATATAGATAAAGTAAGTTACTAAACGCTAAATATAAGTTTTTTTGATCATCTCTCAAATAAAACTATATATTGAGCGTGTGAGAATAAGTATGTTGTACTAACATATTTGAGATATGACATGAACTTCGTTAAGATATGACATCATAAGAAATTAAATGTCCTAACAAAAACAACAGTATTTCATAAAGTTATGTAATCATAACTCACTCAAAGGAAAATGTATGAGAGATAAAACCTCCTGGGGCACCATAATTATAAATATATTAGGTAATACCCTCGGATACCTTAGTATGAGCACTCAAATAGATCTAGTAGTGAGCAATTAAAATACACAGCAACGTATATGTTATAGGTATACCCAGGTAATTTATATTATTATATTTATAACATTATATAGATGATATATAATTATTGATAATATAATTATATATATAATATATAATATAATATAATAAATATAATATATATATATATATATATATATAATAATAATGAAAAAATAAAATACTGAGATAAAATTATACAGGGCGACATGGAAGAAATTAGATAACTTGAGATGAGGGATGTAATATATTATAGTAATATATATAATAAACAGTAATATAGCAGATTATATAATCAGGTTAGTTTTCACCATGTAATATATATTATGGGATCGCCGTCCAGCTATGAAAAGTATAATACGGTTGACCGGCACATTTTTTCAATTTTTACTAAAATTTGGGAATTATAGTATTATGCACAATTCGTTTTTATTATATTAATATGACTGATAAAAATACCATTTTGTATATTGCTAATACGTACTGTTAACTAGTAGACTCATGCTTATTAATTTGTTTGTATAGTCACGAGTGTGAACAGTTCCTTGGCTTATCTGAATATCTAACTTGAGAGATTAGTGTAGAAAGACAATTGCAAAAAGAATGATCAGTGGTGTTATAACGATGAGAGGTAACGTATGTAGAGTGAATGTTTCACATATAAGATGGAGTTATAAGAAACTGATTTAATTAGAGGTCAATAAGAGATGATATTAGTTGCTACAAAGAATATAGAAGTATTAGTAGAGTAAGAGATAATAAATGCATTACAAAATTCTTTTTTCAAATTTCATTTATGTCAAAAATCTGTTGGGTACACTTTCATCGTTTTATGAACTAATCCATTTTGATACATAGTATGGATTTTTTCTTATTCGGACAGCTCTTGAACGTAATAAGTCTGCCTATAGCCCTATATATTTAATATTATATATGAAATATTTTGAAAATTCTTATATAGTACAGCCTCAATTAGCATAAGGAATATATGTTTACTTCTTTAAAGAACAAGAATTGGAAGCAGCATAATAATTTTACCTAAATGAAGTATGTATATGATAATATCATACAATGGTAGGTCGTTAAGTATGTATTATATAATAGTCTAGCCATTATTGATCTCACTCAATTAAAAGTTATTAAACATTATAGTATATATATATTAACATAAATAATATATCATAAAAGACTTCAAAAATATGAGAGTCACCTACCCTAATACTCATATTTAACTACCTATATATGATACCTCTTACTGTAATATATAATTATATATATATATAAAAAAAAAAGCAAAAAAAAAATAATATATATTTTTAAATATATATTTATCTATATAGTTTGTATATATATATAATATTATAATAATAATTATATATATATATATTAACAGTGGCGTATCCAGATTTTTTATCGGGGGGGCCAACAAAATTGTTTTCTCTCTCATCTCTCTCTCTCTCTCTCTCTCTCTTCCTATATATATATATATATCATATATATAATATATATATATATATATATATATATATATATATATATTATATATATTATATAGTATATATATATATTATATAATATCATATATTATATATATATTATATATATATATTATATTTATATAATATATTATATTATATAATATAATTATTATATATATTATATATATATATTATTAATATATATATATATATATATATATATAATATATTAATAATATATATATATATAATATATATATATAATAATTATATTATATTATATATATATAATATATAATATTAATATTTATATATTATATTTAATAATATATAATATATATTATATATATTATATATATAATATATATATATATATATAATTTATTATATATATATATAATATATATACTATATTATTATAGTATATATATATATTAACAGTGGAAGGGGCAAATTTTAAATTCCTGATGTAATGAATGGGAAGAATTTATAGAATTACTAACCATCTTTACCTAAATTGTTAAATTAAATCTCGCCCTGACCATGAGACGTGAGCGACAAGTCTGAGCTAAATCTTCCAATTTATTATTTAATATTTCGATGTCATGTAGAGTAGGGCAAGTCCAATAAGTCTTCCATCTCCAATAGTATTTCTCAAGTATTTTTCAGAAGTCTTAATGTTGTAAAGCTTCTTTCTACTGAAGCATTAAACACGGATAAAAAATTGCCAGTATTTGCAACAAAGATGTAAATATTTGGAATTTGTGTGACTGAGAACAAGAAACTAGTCCATCTTTTGCGGTTTTCGGGCGACCTGTGCTGTGATGCCAGTTTCAACTTCCATAAAATCCCATTCTGCTTTTACTAAATCTCCATTTGGGCTTCGAGATTTCCTTGTAAAATATTACACAATGTTTTATCTTCTCATATGGCACATTACAACTGTTCGGTATGACAAATTGCAAGGAAAATTGAAAAACTCTCTCCTAATGATGATATTAAATCATCTGCACAATATAAATGGAGTGATATAATAAATGGTGTGTAGTGCGTATAATAGTCTGTAGAGATCGGAAGTTTAGGATATGTTGGAATTGCTATATTATGGAATTGTGTATAGTCTTAGGTATATGACAGCAATTTTATATTTATCAGTTCAGATTTCTAGATGCAGCGTTATACACATCTTTAAATTATAATATCAGGAGACTAGAGTGATATAATATCTCAATATTGTGCAATTTTACTGTCGTTACATCTCTGCGTATTCAAGTTTAGCGTTTATTACCAACTTAAGAATGTGTAAGAACACATTCAACGAATTGATGAGATCTACCACTGGCAAGACGAGCGTGTCAGAGCTTAATATAAAAAAGTCTAATTTAAATTACTATTTCCTTCTCCTCTCATAAAGTGTTAAAGTATATCTGCTCCATTCATTGATTATACTAAAGATTAATATAGTGTCTAAGATGAAGAATTTGAGAGTACTGGGGATGTGAGCATCCACCCGCCATGATAGGGTTAGAATCACACCTGCTCTCAACAAAGATCACTAAAGACTAATAATATAATAATAAAATTTTACACAAGTTTAAAGTATAAGTTTTAGTAATAATTTATATTGTCTCCAAAACATCAAGATACGTTAGTGGAACTATTATTAATTATCTGCTCACTCGGTTTTTTATTAAAAAGAAATGATCCTTATTTAGTAATAAAACTATATATAATTGAAACTAAGAGTGTAGATAAACTATATTATGGTTATATATATAGTGATAATATTAGCTAATAATTTACATATAGAACAATAGAATTCAGTACTGAGGATAAAATTAGATTTATTTTTAGTTATGAATATATTCTCAAAGAGTTTAAGAAATTAGTTAACTTAGCTCCGGTATTTAGAAAATTAATACAGAATACTAAATTAAAGTGATTTAACCTATTCTAGCAAATGTCTAATAAACCAACAGCAGTAAATTATTCTAACTAAAAATTTAGATAACATCATACGAACAACTACCTTTTATTTGTAAACATATATACTATCAAGAATACTAGCTCTTTATTTTGTAGTAGAAAAAAAGGTATATAATATAAGTTCATGGAGAATAGTGTTATATTTCAATTAATCTGAAACTTTAAACAATTTCGTTTTTGTGATTAAAGAATCAACTCAAGAACTGTAAAAAAAATACGATTGATATTTCAGCTAAAGTGAAATTAAAAAGCTTAGTGGTGAAATATTTACAATAAAGTAATAAAGAAGTTAATTTATATCTCATTCTCAATTAACGCCACCCTAATCACTAAGAAACATCATTCTCAAAAGCTAGCCAACCTCAAAAAGCTAGTATTAGTAGTATAGTGAGAGTAATAAATAAGTATTACTACTTCATCTACCTCTCCTCTCCTGTACTATCTTATATATATTATAATAATTAATAATATTATATATAGATATTATTATATATTATTATAATTAATATAAAATATAGTAAATTAAGATATAATAATAGTTATTAATATGATGAAGATTAATATAATATATAGTAATAATATATAAGTATGAGTGAAAGATAAGGTGTAATAAATACTTAAAATAGATGGAGAAATTAATATGAAATCAATATATCTGTCTTTAGACTTAAGTGAACATAATTATAATATAAATATATATTATATAATTTAAATATTTAGAAAATAAGAGGAATTAAAATTTAACTATAATTTCTTCATTAATATAGTAAGCATATAAGGTACTGAGGTGTGCAAATTTATACCTTCCGTGAGAAGATCATCTAGGAACAGAAAACCAAGAAGAGACATTGTCAATACAGAATAAAAAGACCTTCAATATACCAGGTAAACCACAGTATTATGAGTTAGCGCGAGGGTGGATTTATATATAGGGGATCATACGACCGCCTTAAAGGTGCGACCTATGTATATATATAGGTATATACCCCCCTGTTATACCCCTAATCATAAAGTATTGATATAAGCATTGGTAAATATATAGGTATTAATTGTAGATAATTACTTAAATAGATAGTATATGCAGATTAATATCTATTATATAGATATGATTAATATAATATATCATATAATATATAAGATAATATAAAATAGTTTATAGATAATATATATAATATATATAATATATAAATAGATTAATATATGTTGGCAGAAAGAAACACCACCCCGTTCAGGTAGCAATATCCTCAGTATTATAAGTTAGGTGTATTATTATACTAGTGACTACATAAACGTTCCGTATAAGCAGGAGTGGGATCACAACTACCTCAATAAAAGAATATAAGCTTCACAGTTATGTCTATACCCACTACGTACCAGTGTGTCACCGGACTATTATTATCACTTGATTAGTAGGGAGGTCAGAGTGTAATATATTACTTACTACGATACTACCGTAGGCTTAGTGAGGTATAAAAAAGAGAAAATACCAAAAAAAAGACATAATTA
>JABUQX010091395.1:0-43529 GCA_015478945.1 Trachelipus rathkii | reverse complement strand
AGAGAGAGAGATAGTATATTTATATAAGGAGATGAATTTATTGCTCAAAATTGCTCACTATATAGTGTCACATACCATGTATTCAACAAGTATTTTTACTCACATCACTCGCGGACTTTCCCTCACTAGTTACAACATTTACACCTTTAACTTACTTATTATATATTTATAATTTCATAACCTTCATCCTTTTGATACAACCTGTCAATATATCCTTTTACTTATAATCCTTACTCAATCTTTCTGTGGTCAGAGATTTTCGGTATAAACGGAAATAGTATATAATACTAAGTACGTTAAATATACTGTAAGCAAGGCCCTCCTACTTCTTTTCTTTCTCATCAGTATAGACATTCACCTTCCTCCATACTACGTAGCTTCAGTGACCTCCTAAATTTCATTATTTAGTATACACTTATAGCTATACCATTATCCATATAGCAAATTAAGTAAGAACTAGAGTGATATATTAAAATAACATTTAATGTAATTAATTTGAATACATTATATATAATAGCATATCCTCACTCCTTTCATACATCTTTTCTGCTATTAATTCAAACTGCTATTATACTACTACTACTATACTTCCTATCTATAGACAACAATTCTTTTTGAATTCTACTTCAGTAAAGCCTATTAACTACCTTTAATAAACTATATCATATATTATAATAAGTAATTATATATGCCACATATATATCATATATAGACTTTACTCCTAATTTAAATTTACGTAATTCAAGGCTATGTTTAGGAAGATATGTTTTATGCGAGACACGAGTTATAAAGAAAATTCCTTTCTGCAGCAAAAATTATTCTAACGATCAAATCATTTTCTTTATTTATAACATATCACTTACTCATTTGACCCATATATATTTAAATATATATATTACTAAAAAAAAGATCTTTAAATAAATTATTAATATATATAAATTATTGTGATTAGAATACAATTAAAATTGTATACTACTGTTCAATATGACAATATAGAATGTATTAATATACATTTTTTATATAATATCTATATAATTAATAATATAGTAATATATATATATATATATATTATTAATTATATAATTATATATATATATAAAATATTATATATAAATATAATTATAATACATTAATTAATGCTACAGCGTACATTATATATATTATAAAGATATAATATTTTACACATTCACTGATAATATATATTAATATATTTAATTATAATTATACTATATATAGTATATATTAATATATATTACTATAATATTTTATATTTATTAAATATTAAATATAAATATTATATATATAGTATATCTATATATAATACTATTATTAATATATATATATATATTAAATATTAATTAATATATAATATATATAATATAATAATATATATAGATATTTAGATATCAATATTATATAATTATATATACTTATATATTACTATATATATTATATATATATTATATATATTTTTATAATATATATATATATATATACTATATATCATTAATATATATAATTAATATTATTATTTAATATATATATATTAAATTAATATTTAAATATAATATTAATATATATTATATATATAATATATATAATATATTAATATATATATTAATATATTATATATTGATATATATTAATATATATATATGTAATATAATTTAGTATATCATAGTATATATATATTAATATATATATATAATATAGTAAAAAGGATAAAGGCTCTTGACTTTGGTCACTAAACCTCGAGGTTTTCTACATTTTCATTTTATTCATTAGGCTAAGTTTATAGATTTGTATGATCTTGAAAAGAAGCCTCTCAAGTAAAGATATACTTGTTATAACTATATCTTTAAAACATTAGAAAAGCATAAAAAAGAAAGAATGAGTTATGTAAACAAGAACTAGAAACCTTTACAAGTAATAATATCGAAGAATTAATATATATAAATAGTAAATATAAAGTATTTATAAAAGTTAAACATATATTGTTGTGCCAAATTCTTTGAATATATAGTAGAGAATAAGAAATTTACGGTACACGACTAGACAGAGAGACAGGAGAGGATGGAGATTAATAGGAACGAAAAGATATATGTATCAGTTATATATATAGTATTATAGTTAATATATATATATATATTATTAATATATATATATATAGTATTAAGTATATAATATATATATACTTATATTTTATTATAATATATTATAT
Source organism: Trachelipus rathkii (assembly GCA_015478945.1). NCBI lineage: Eukaryota > Metazoa > Arthropoda > Malacostraca > Isopoda > Trachelipodidae > Trachelipus > Trachelipus rathkii. The sequence goes on along the minus strand of JABUQX010091395.1, from coordinate 41,308 downwards.
ATATATATTATATATTACTTAAATAAAAAATAAAAGTAATCTAGCATTAAACTTATTAAACATATAATTTACTTAGAAAAAAAATTTTTTTATCATCGTCTTAAAACAGCATAAAATGATTGATAACATATCCTTATTGTATTAATTATAAGTAATAGGTGTAATGAATCAATTTCACTATTAAATATGAAGGTCTATATTACTTTTTAGTCTTTACTTCTCCCAGTTAGATAGTATGTTTATTTGATCCTATTCAGAGTCTCAATAAGAAAATATTACTATTTTTTGGAGGTACTGATAATGTGAAGTATAAATAAAGAAATTATCTCTTATAAATCTCTTAACTAATTTCAAATTGTTTGCGCGTATATAATAATATATAAAAATTTAATTATAATCACATTTAAATATTTCTAATTTTTATTTAAATTATTTTATTATATAAATAATCGATGGTAAAGAATTGATTCTAGAGATTTTTTATGTATTTATATAGAACTATATATATTATAATAATAATATATATTACGTATACTATGATTATCAGTCAACGATACAATTAGTTCTTTGAACTCTGCTCTAATAATGAAAATTCATTTATATATGAGAAAATATAATATGTGACAATTTGCTCTTCAGTTACTCACTGGTGTGATTTTGATATTATATTTGGACAGTGTTTGAGCATATTTAAATAAATTCAATATATATCTTCCATGTAATAAAATTCGCCAGTATTAAAGTTTTAGTGTGGCCCTTATATAGTATTTAACATATATTTAATATTTGCACCTATATACTCATGAAAAATTATCGTATTTCTCACATATTAAGATATGATATATAATTGGTTTTGTGCTATTGTCACTCAGCATTGATAGGTATGACTTAGCCTTGTAGTGCATAATAATGGAAAGATAAGTTAAAGGAGAATAATTAAGTTGAACCATAAATTTATACTATAATTAATAAGCCAAAGCGCTCAAATTTTTATTTAAACTAACATTTGTCAGGTTGGCTGTAAAACATTTTTTTTACCTAAACAGCCAATTTTTCGTTTTTCATCTATGATTAAACAGAATTTACATAAAGATTTGAGATTTTGTGTGAATGAAGTTCCAATAAACTTTAAGATCCATTATACTGAACTCTATTAAAAGAATTATAGTAAAATTGCTTTAAAAATTTTCTTTAAAATCGTAACCTATCCTGATCTAGCGTTGTCAAACATAAGTACATTGTTATATTTTTATCTACAAAGAAGTTAACAAATACATTTGTTTCTCTGGAATAATATATCTTTTATCACTATATTTTTCTACATTAAATATAATAAGTTAGTTCGCCGTGTAAACTCATAAATAAAATCCAGCTGACTTCTGACTGATGACACTATAATTAAAAGTTTCAAATGTGTTTGTATACTCATACTAATAGTAACGTAACGTCTAATAAATCATAATCTGTATAGTCACTAACTTATATTTCGAGATATATATTTCGCTAGAGCTTGATTACTTAATCTTATGGAACGTTTTTAACTTTTATTGCTGAATTGACACTGTTCATACTATAGTATTATTTGTCCAATATATAAAATTCAGGAACATGCTGATACTGTATATTTATTTATCAAACTTACAAGTAATTAATTTACAATAAGAAATTATTCATTTGTTAGCTTTTATCCTAGCTCACTATAGACCTAAAAAAAAAAAAATAAAATAAAAAAAAAAATAATATAATTAAAATAATAAATAAAATCTCTCAAAATAATGTTTTTCCCATCATTGTTTTCCATTGAGTTCCAATAGCACCATATTCCTGGAGCATAGGCTACCTTTGGGCTTGAATTTTCGATCTAATTCGGTTATCAACACCACTTAAGAAATTAAAAGTTGACTATTCAGTCTCAATCCACACACAATTTGGAATTATGATTTTTAAGCATTATACTTAATCTTGTTGCGTAGAATAAAACGACAAGCCCTCACTCACCTCTATATTGTAACATATGGGCCTTTATACATATATATTTATATTCAAATGTTTTTACGACCTAATAAATAGGTCGTTATATCGAGACCATATTATAACTAACTAGGTCCTAATCTACTCATAAATTATATATATATATATATATATATATTTAGTATATATTATATAATTCATTATTATTATATTATATATACATATATATATATATATATAATATAATATATATATATATATATATATATATATATATTAAATATCTATAGTATATATATATATTATTTACTATATAATATATAATTATATATATATATATATATATATATATTTTATTATTAATATATTTATATATTATATATATTATATAATATATAATGAAATATTTATAATAATATAAATTCTAATTATAATACATATACTAATGGAAGTTAAGAATGACGACGAATCATAGTATAATTTATATTATATCTAAATTATGTAAATTTTTTTAAGCTATGGTTTAATAAACATTAACTGGAAGGCAACTCGAGGAAATATTGCCATAAATAAGAATGGCCTGACGTACTAAATGACAGTTAAGTACTCCTACTGTGTAGATTTTCATTGGAGTACTCTCAGAGAAGCACATATTTTGTCGGTTTTTGAACAATGAGAGGTGTCATTTAGTAAGATTGTTTAGTCTGTCATGTTCCTTCAGTTGTAAGTTTTGTGACATCCCGCTCAATGTATAATGACGAGTCCAACGTCTTACCATGTAGATCTCGTTCCACTATGATTTCAAATTGATGAGATACGTATAAAGAACTCGGCATGCGCTCCTCGTGTGCCTAGAGTGACTCCTTCTAGAGCTCATCTACAGTCTGTAATAATAATATATATAATTATAAGTAAATATATACATTATAGCTCAGTATATACCTAATTAAAATGTATGACAATTGACAGCATGGTGCAAATCTTTGATTTCTATAATATTATCTTTTTTCCTCTCCTGTAAATCAAATTATAATATATTAAATACATAATTTATTATATTATCATATACTACCTCCGTATAATATGCTTATATGCAATTGCACTTACTTTATACTTCTTATATTTACCAATTAATTATTTATGTTATGGTAATGTATTATACTAAAAATGGAGGGAATAATGCATATATAATTATTATCTTTACTTCCAGTAATTCCCTCTATACTTATATTTATTCACTTTTTACTATTTCTGATACTCACTAAAACTACACTATTAGGAGCTTTCATGCAGTCTCCAGACCAGTTATCTATTATAAATTATTTATATATATATATATATATATTATTATATTCTTACTTCATTAATTATTGTCTTAAATTAATTCTATATCTGAGTTCAACTTCTCATTCCTACAGAATATTGTTGCCCCTATTATTTATCTTATTATTTATTTAAGATATATATTATTATTATATATTATTTATGTTTAGATCTTATTAATTTATTATTATTAATTTATTATTATCTATTATTATCTAGTTATTATTATTATATATATATATTTACTTTCTTATCCATTTTATTTCATAATGTATTTAATAGTTTATTCTCACAGAGATAAGTTTACTGATGAATTTTATTCATTTCATCTATTATTTAGTTTATGTGTATTATTTATTATTTAATTTATTTTCATAGTTATATCTATTTATATTTATTTCACTTATTATTATTAGTATTATATAATTCTATATAATATTAACTTGATATTTTATTAATATTAGATTATTATTTTAGTCATGTATGTTGAAGAATTTTCTGTTAATTTTTTCTGATAACGTATTATTATAGATTATTCTTATAATTGTATATTTGATTGATTTATGTTATAATAATGAATTATAATATATATTTCTATTCATATATATTTTTAAATTTCTTTATTAACTTATTATATTTGTATTATTTAATTCAATTATTTATTATCATATATCATATTAAATTTATTTTTATTATATATTATTCACTCATTATTTATTAGTTAATTCACTCTCACTCATTAAATTCATTATTTGATTATTGTGTCACTTATGATTCATTCATTTAGGTGTGGAGTATATTATATATTTATATATTAAATCATTAAATCTATTAATTTTATTGATTATTATTATTATTTTGTGTTAACATTATTATGATTTATTTATTATTATTATCTATAAATATATTATTTATTATTATTATTATTATTATTATTATTATATTATTATTATATTATTATTATTATTATTAAATTATAAATTAATTTATTATTTATTATTTATTTAATATGTAAATATACCCTAATATATATTTTTTGAGTTATATGTTTATCTCATTTATGAGATTATGTCATATATATGAGATTATAATGAGAGAAAAAGGGCGTGCCCTATTATTATTATTATGTATTATTGAGTCTCATATAAATTAGTTTGCTATTAGTATATATAACTCTGATTTAATTACGTATGTAGCCTACTCACTTCATTAAAATTTAAAATCATTTTGATCAATCATGTTTACCTTATTTACTTGGAACTTAGGCCCCATTATTTATTTTGATAGATATAATATTATCTCAATATTTTATTTATGTATAGTAAACTTATTATCCGATATTTATTTTGATGATCATTATTGATTATTATTATTATCTACATAATATTTATTATGATATATAATAAAATCCTCAATATAATTCATTTTAGATTTTATCTTCTAATTGGATGTTCATTTATTGATCCTCACTATTTTGAAGTTATTATGAGTTCTCTTTTTGTATGAATATCTATTACTATATATTATTATTATTTATGTATAAAAATTATTTCTTGTAATATCTACCATTACTTCTTAATTTTATTAGTAGAATATAAATTTACATACATAAAATTCATGGATAATATACTTTTATTTTCATTATTTATTCATTATTACTCTATTTATATAATTTATTTTTTGATATATTAAATCATTACTTATTATTATTTTTTATTTATTTATTTATTATTTTATTTATTATATATTTAATTTTTTATTTTTTATTGATTTTATTTTATTTATTATTTTTATTTGAGATTTATTATGCCCATCTATTACTTATCCCATTATCAATTTATTATGCAAATATTATTATTATCTAAATTTATTTATTACTTTTGAATTCTCACTCTGTAAATTTACTAAATTATTATTTATTGATTATCTTTTATCCTCACTCATGGTCTTCATTATTTGATCCCACACTCTCACTGAGAAGCTTATTTATTTTATTGTATGATAAATCTCATTATTATCTTATTCCATTAATAATATTTATTATTTTTTAGATAGCTGTCAAGATATCTATTAACTAAATATTAGATTTATGAAAGATTACTCACCGCCAAACTTAACAGTGATATCCAATCTTTATTAGCAATATTATCAAACACAAAATCAAATCAAAAAATACTTTATTCTACTGTATGTATGTATGTTACATATATATCTTTATGTCAAGTAACCCATAAAATAATTTTGAGACCTAAATGTTTTGAGAAAACAGTAATTTGAATGTAATACAAATTAAATACATAGACAACGAAATCGTGAGGTCTTCTTAATATTAGAGAGTACTCTCTTGGTCTGTCGTTCCATCGAACTATCCGATATCTCTCACTCGCTCTACCAGATATTATATCATATTAATACTCACAAAACACTCACGTTACAAATTCAAACACACAGATTCTATATAATTTGATAATAACTCTTAGTCTAATTAAACAGATAATCAATAATAATAATAATAAAAATTAATAATAATAAACAATAATACTAATAATAATAATAATAATAATCACTCAATCAATGGTAATAATTTAAATTATAATAAAATAAATACAATACATCAATAATAATAATAATAAATAATAAATGAAATTTATTACATAATAATAATTAAATAACAATAATTAAATAAAATAATAAAAACTCAATAATACTCAAATAAATAAATTAATTAATATAATAAACATAATATATTACATAATAATAACTCACATAATAATAATAATAATAATAATAACTAAATAATAATAATAATAACTTCAATAAATAATGATGAATAATGAATAATATATAATAATACAAATAATAATAATAATAATAATAATAATATAAATAATAATAATACTCAATACTCTTCTTATATTAATTAAAATCCATAATAATACATAACTCACTCAAACTGATATTTCTGTAACACACAATTATAACACATTGTCGACGATATATTCTTATTAAAATTCTGTTCGCTTCAAATTAGCAATCACAACTATCACAAACATCTCTTCCTTGTTTTCAGAATTTGTTCACAAGTCGAAAAGAAAGAAAAACACAAAAAAACTCCCAAATTATCGCAATCCCACATAGAATCCCGTCGCTCATTTACATCGTAAAATAAAAAAATATTTCTATGCCAGTATTTTGAAAACGGAACCATCCATCTTATTACCTAGTTAAAAATCTCTTCCATATCTCTATCGAACCGGGCTTCTTTGGAGAGGCTGACTTATCAACCAATTAAAGATAATAGGAAATTAATTAAGAAAGTAGAACTTGCAATTAGACATCAAGAATGTTGGGAATCGTATTTATGAAATCGATATCATATACGAAGGGCTGGAAAAGACATTTTTATATTCCTACAACATATGGACCATGCGATAAGGTTAATAATGGGTTATTTTTTCATAAGTATAGTATATATACTAACATATACTTATATATATATAGTATATATATATTATATATATATATATATATAATATACGTATTATATACACTAATATATATATATATATATATTATTATATATATATATAATATAAATATATATATATATATATATAATATATATATATCATATATATATATACACATATATATATATTATATATATATATATATATACTATATATATATATATATATATTATATATATATATATATATATTATATATATATAATTTATATATATATATAATATATATAATAATATATATATATATATATTATTATATAAAGCTCAAATATGTAAACTGAGTAGTAGACACTTACTAATACTATAATAATATATATATACAATGACAAAAATATATAATACAATGTATATATATATATATATATGTATATACTTAAAATGTTCACTTTATTAAACCCTTAAAACTATATATAAAATGAACTTATATATTATATATACATATATAATATAACCTTATGTCATCATTATATATACATAGTAGCTATATAATTATAACTCATACCTAATATCACTAATATCGTACTATAAACTTGTATAAGCATATTCTAAATTATACATATATCACTAAATGTAACTAACTATTATATACTATAACGCACTTACAATACTAATATATTCTGGGAAAATATTACTACATCCACTGTTGATCAACTACATAAATAATCAACTAATAATAATAATATCACAATATAATACAATAATATTTAATGATACTACTACTAATAATATAATAATAATCTTAAATAATCAATATAAATAATAATAGCACCAAATGCATTTTATGTAAAACTCAATAAATAATAATAATAATAAATAATATAATAATAATAAATGCAAAATAATAATAGAAAGAATGATAATAATAATAATAAGAAATTGAAATTATAATAATAACTAATAATAATAATAATAATCAAACAAATATAATAATAATAACTCACAAAAAAAATAATAATAATAAATCATTCGAATATAATAATAATAATAATAATAAATAATATAATAAATAATAATAATACATAATAATAATAATAATAAATAAATACGAATAACTTATATTACAAAAGCAATAATGAAGCTTAATAATATTGCTTTTAGGTTAGAAACTGAAAAATTAGTCGTGTCACTAAGTCTTCCCAAAAGTATAACTCTCTTGTCATAAAACAAAAGTATTAAATTAAATTCATCACTAATCTTTGTTCATATTTCACAGAGTTTCTTCAAACTCTTCGAAAGTTTATATATATATAACTACTATATAGATATATATATATAATATATATATATTACTATATATAGTCACTATACTAAGTACTAAACATAATATATTAATATATATATATTTATATATATAATATATACATTATAATAAAGAACATCACTTTAACACTATATGGTACCCTACTAATAACTTATAATAGACAATCTAGTTCTCTCACTTATAGTATAGATAATTAAGTCGCATTAAATTATCCATCTTCTCTAGAGTCAAAAGTATTGTTCATCTAAGTCATGTACCACTAATTATAGAAACATTTCAATTATGATTATTCACATCATTAAAAACTTAATGGAGAGATCGCACGAAAGCAGAGTGAGAGCAGGAGAGACGAAAGAGAGGAGAGAGAGAGATGAGAGAGAGAGAAGTACGGATGATGATGTTCTGATCACTTCACAGGCAGACATGGAGAGAGAGAGAGAAGAGAGATGAGAAGAAGAGTATGAGCAATATCTATGATTACTATTGTCCAATCAGGTAATAAGAAGCTTTACCATTATAGTCACACCATATAATAATAAGAACATTAAATATTTAATGATATCTACAGATCAAATACTAAATGTCTAAACTTATTATTCATATCCAACACAAAATAAATGTCAACACATCATGAAATACTTACATCGTTATATAAAGGTATTCACGATAAGCAAAAACACCACAGTTATCACCAAATAATTTTGATGAAAAACCAACAAAAAACAAGCGTTTTATAAATAACTATATACGCAGCTGGTTTTCAATTTTGTGTCTTGATTTGCATAAATATACACAATACTGTTACTTTGTATTCGCCACCAAATTTGTCGTAGAAACGGTTTATTTCGCAGATTCTAATATAATTATTATCGAGATAATACAGAGATCGTAATTGCTAATTTGATTGAGAAACGCTCATAATTTCGTCTAGAGATTGTCACTCAATCATCTGTGATTTATTATGACTGCTCTCGCAAATCATCTCATCGATTTATTGCAATATAACACGTTCAATAGTTTGGAGCTATTTCCTTGCATCCTTTTTTTTAAGATAAACATTGCCCTTTAAGGCATTACGACGTTATAGAAAGTTGGATCTTTCTCACATACATTGTTTTCTGAAAAGAGAGTTAAATAGTAATGATATAATTATCTATAATATAAATCAGACTTATGTTATATATATATATATATTTATTAAGTGTATTATCTAAATATATGCTAAGTATTTAAGATATGTGTGTCATAAGTAAATAAAGTCATGAAGTTGCTAAGTTGAAAGGTGCAAAGAAGTATTGTACGATATTAGATGATGCCAAATATAATGAGATTGCCTATATATATATATAGTAGTGGCAATAAAGTGAGTGCCACATAGTGCCAATGGAGTTGCCAATAACATATATGTGCCTATATAAACCTTGAAGTGCACTATATAACTATTTTTTTTCTCACAATTCATATAGTACTCACATACTTACATATATTATTCAGCCTTATATATATATATATATATTATATAATATACTACTCACTAGTTGTAGTATATACACTATATACTATGAAATGTAAAATTAATAGCCTAAACTCATAAATATGGTGTATTACTATATACTTATACCTTATGAGATATATATATATGGTATGTAATAGGATAATCGTTGTAGTAGTAGTATAATTATTATAATAATACAATCATGATTTCGAAATGTCACATTCCTAACTCTAAATTGAGTATATATGAGTTATTTTATTTAATATATAAACATAATAAACTACTTATAATAAGCATTTAACATAGACTTCTATCCACGTATACTATTAATACTAAAATGTAGTTATATCATGATTACTTATTATATATACATCATATAATAGCTATATAATCACATATATAGTTATATACACTTATCATAAACTATTACCAAATTATATATAACGTATACCACAAGCCCACACACAGATACACTACTTACACTTACACTCACAACAGCTCGAATATAAACTCTCAATTATGTATGCCTCATCTTGAGATGACTCATTTTGATTTGAAGTCATGGGCTTAATACAATCACTATAATTGAGTTCATTATATATAATGTATATACTACTTTGATTAGACTTGCTCATTATATATATACTATTCGTCTACCTCTAAAGCATTAAATTTAATAGTGTATGTATACCCACTACTAAAAGGTATCCTGAAGCATAGATTATACCAATAATATATATTATTATATATATGATATATATATATCATATAATAGTTATTATATATATATATATATATATATATATATATATATATATATAATATATAAATATATATATATATATTATATAGTATATATAGTATATATATATATAATACTCAATATATATATATATATATATATATACTATACGGTATATACTAATGTACGCAGAAAAAATTGAAGATATCACCTAGTAATGCAGTATATATCACTACTACTCACTACTATAAGTATAACGTATACTATACGCTCACTAAGGTTAAGTACGTCGCGCCGCGTACCATATATACCGCTACCGCCGCGTGCGCCCTCTAATAGTAGCGCCTCACATAATACCTGCGCGTATCCGACTATCGTACTAGTCAGCGTTGGGCTATGCTAAATGGCACATATTATATAATATAAATACCTAAATAGCAAACTATGAAAATGAAAAATATTATATATCTTATATATATCTTATAGATAATATATAATATTAATTATATATCAATTATATATTTATTATTTCATATAACTATTTAAAATAACATTTCAATAAGTAAATTTGTCTTGTTTATTCATAATATATACGTATGAAAAGTTTCCTATATTTTACGCATTACATATTTTATTATTCATACTTAATAATACTTTATAATAAATAACATATAATTTTCGACGATTAACCTATAAAACTACCTTAGAACTCAAAATTAAGACCTTATTATTTAACACTATATTTAATTAACATTAATTTTTTACTTAATACTTTTTCTTAATACTTTTTTAATTATAAATTTTTTAAATTGTATTTAAGAAAATAAGTCAGAGTGGTTGATATATAATTATTTTATTTTACTACAATTGGACGAAAGAATCATTTATTAAAAAACATAAACTTTACTACCTTAAAGCAGTAAATCAGTAAACTCATAGAGGTGTTACAGTAAATCAATAACGTTGTTGCGTTTGTTTTACTGCTAAACTGCTTTAACTTTCTGCTTAACTGCTTTAACTCACTGCTTAAATGCTTTAACTCACATACTTACATACCTTAATAGCAAATAACTCAGTAAATCACAATAGAGGTGGTACCTAACACTTAATTGGGATTTGTAATGCTTTATCTTTCTGCTTAACTGTTTTAACTTTCTGCTTTACTGCTTTACACTTTTCTGCTTTTAAACTGCTGTATACTTATTTCTGCTTTACTTTGCTTTACACTTTCTGCTTAACTGTTTTAACTTTCTGCTTTAACAGACTGCTTTTTAACTTCTGCTTTAAACTGCTTACTTTTCTGCTTTTATACTGCTTTAATCACACCTGCTTTACTGCTTTTAAAATCACATACATTACATACCTTAAAAGCAGTAATCAGTAAATCAATAGAGGTGTTACCTAGACCCTAAGGGATTAGTATGCTTTTTGTTTTTAAGCTGGCTTTAAAACTGGGCTTTATAAAGAACTTTCTGCTTTACTTGGCTTTAAACTTTCTGCTTTAACTGGCTTTTTAACGCGCTTTCTGCTTTAACTACTGGCTTTAAACTTTCTGCTTTTCTGTTTTAACTTTCTTGGTTTAGCTGCTTTGAGACTTTGTTCTGCTTATTGCTTTAACATCATATGTTTTACTGCTTTAACTCATATATTTATTAACATTACATACCTTAAAGCAGTAAATCAGTAAATCAATAGAGGTGTGACCTTACACCAAGGGGGGGATTAGTATGCTCTGCTTTAACTTTGCTTTACTGCTTTAACTCATGTTTTTAAACTCGCTTTAACACGTCATATGTTTTAAACCGCTGTTGCCTAGAAACAAAGGGATTAACTCATATATTTATTAAGAATACTGGTTTATTTTTATTTTTTTGTTTTAATACTTTTTAATTTATTTTTATATATTATTTTTTTTATTTATTTTATTATTATTTTTTTAATTTTTATTATTTTATATTTTTTTTTTTTATTATTATTACTTGTGTTATTTTTATATCAAATGCCTATTGTTTATTTTAACAGGTGCCATCGCCTGGACCTGTGTTCGGCCAACCAACACATAACGACACCACTACAACACAGATGAACCACACACGTGCAGAGCACACACCACACACACATACAAGAGCCACAACACACGCACACACTTAAACTTATACATATACGTATATATATTAAAACTTTTATTTTTTAGTTTTATTATACTTGTGCTATTTAACTTCAGGCCTATTGTTATGTAGAACGCCTTTCTATAACACAGTGTGCTAGCACACAGGCATCAAGATTACTTATGAGTGCCCACGCAACACACACAGGCACACAACGAAAGCGGGACCACACACACACTTACACTTATACATATAGCGTATATCTTGCTTAAACATGTTTAATTTTATTTTTATTATTATCACTTAGTGCTATTTACTCTCAGGCTGACTTATTGTACTATTTAGAAACACACCACAGCCACACCCACAGCAGACAGCATGTTATGCTGATCACCAAAAAAAAAGTAACACCACACATCACACACAACACCAGACAACAACACACACCGCAGTAGCACTACTTACACATATAACGATATAATTTAATAAAAGCATTACTTATGTTTTAGATTAACAAGCACGTAACAATTTAGTATATACTTGATCTGTCACTCAAATATAAATAAATTTTTTTCGCGACCGCCGTTTAGTAATATTACGTCCGGGGGTATCATCGAGCGTCGCGGTTCGACACCGGGTTCGCGCTTGCGGGCGCTCTTGCGTTTTGCTTCAAGTGATCTACTATAAATCTAGATGAATTAATGTAATTATCTATTCTAGGTGAAATTCAGCTATTATTCCTCCATGTAAGTATTTATTATAAATATGATTATAGCATTAGTAAAAAAAAACAGACTTTTTATTAAATCAGATAACTTGGTCAGCCGCTTAACAGCTAAATGACTATGATTTTAAAATGAGTTTGGGTACTATAAGATATAAAACAGATTACAGCACCTGACTCAATAAAGTTTAAAGACAAAGTTATCTTTCAAATAAGGACGATAGTAAATTAATTCCGATCATCACATACGAAGGTCATATTAGAGATAGGATTACTACGAAAGTCACAGAGTAAGGAAACATTTCGCTTCATTACTGCTTAAACGATTCTTACCGATCGCCGCATGTTTCAGTTTGAAATATATTGATAAACTAAAAATAAAATAGTAACTGATTTCTTGTCTATACTGGAATTACCTTTTTTGACGCTGGTATTAGGGCTTAAACTCAGCATGGGATAACAAAACGGCTTATCCTAATATTTGGAGGCTAATTTAGGCCTCACCGTAGTCTTATTCGCACTGGCCCATTTTAAAGACATCGAAAACAGGTCAGTTTGAAAGTAATTTTGACCTGGAATTAGGCTCAAATCGCCCCGGGATTTTCATATTTTTTGATTCATTCCCTACAATTTTTACAAGAGAGAGGTCACGTTTCGTATTGTATCAAGGGAGTGGCGGGCTTGTTGTGTTGTGTCCTCGTGATGGAATTTTGTCAATGTACTTAGATAATATAATAATAATAAAGAAATAATCCGAATTATTTAAAAAAAAACTTTGAATATTTTTGTTAGTTATACATCTCGAGCGAGCATAATATACATGTATACGCCAGTGAATAACTTGTTTGATTTTTAAATATAAATACTTACGCAAAAGATTTAATAAAATACCAATGTTAAATCGTTAGCTAGGAAGGAACATTATGTTTGTTATTTTTAATACCTTTTCATATCGGCTACATGAGATGATCGTTAACGCAGTAAGTCAATAGAAAAACGGCTGTGGCATAGCCTTGGGTGTACGAGGGGTGTGCTGAGGGGCTGGCCTTACTGAATTTTACTGATTTTATGCTTTAAGGTATGTAAAATTTATATGGTTTTTAATAAAATTGTCATAAATTTAAGTAAAAGTTATTATAAAAAACTTTGATAGTTATAAAATTATAAAAAAAAGTATTAAGTTAATAATAAATTCTTTGTTCAAAAGATAATGATTGACTACTGTATGAAGTTTTAAGAAACTTTGAAATATAATTTTATGTTACTATTTTATTCAGACTATTTGTACGTTGTTTAATATAAACTAAAAATGTTTTTAATAATGTATACGTAAATCTGTGTGTGTAAGTGAGTGTGTGTGTGTGTGTCGTGTGTGGCGTGTGTGTGTGTGTGTGTGTGTGTGTGTGTGTGTGTTGTGGTGTGTGTAGTGTGTGTGTGTGTGTGTGTGTGGTGTGTGTTACTAATCATTAACAATAGACATGAAGTAAATGGCACTAAGTATAATAATAAAATTAAAAATAAAATGTTTTTAAAATAAATTATACGTTATAATAATGTATTCAGTGTAAGTGTAAGTGGTGTGTGTTGTGTGTTGTGTGTGTGTTGTGTGTGTGTGTGTTCTAAATACTAATAACAATAAAATAGCACTAAGTTATAATAAAATAACCAAAAATAAATGTTTTAATAATTATACGTTATATGTGTATATGTGTGAGTGTAAGGTGTGTGTGTGTGTGTGTGTGTGTGCTGTGTTGTGTGTGTGTGTGTGTGTGTGTGTGTGTGTATGATGTGTGTTTTAAATAATAATAACAATTAGGCCATGAAAGTAAATACACTTGAAGTATATATAACTAAATAAAAAAAATAAAATAATAAAAATAATTAAAAATAATAATAAATAATACATAAAAAAATTATAAATAATAAAAGTATTAAACAAAATAAAAACATAATGTTATAATTATATGAGTTTAAATGTAATGTTAATAAATAATTGAGTTAAAGCAGTAAAATATGAGTTAAGAGCAGTAAAACATGGTTAAGAGCGTAAAGGCAGTAAAACAAAGCATATATCCTCCCTTGGTGTTAGGTCACCTCTAATATGATTTACTGATTTACTGCTTTTAAGGTATGTAATGTTAATAAATATATGAGTTAAAGCAGTAAAACATATGAGTTAAAGCAGTAAAGCAGAAAGTTAAAGCAGTAAAGCAGAAAGTTAAAGCAGTAAAGCAGAAAGTTAAAGCAGTAAAGGACAGAAAGTTAAAGCAGTAAGCAGAAAGTTAAAGCATAACAAAGTTTTAATAGCAGTAAAGCTGACACAAAAAAGCATACTACTCCTTAGGTGTTAGGTAACACCTTATTGATTTAACTTGTTTACCTTGCGTTAAAACAGTAAAGTTGTGAGTTAAAGCAGTAAAGCAGTGAGTAAAGCAGTTGAGAAAGTTAAAGCAATAAGAAGCCGAATGTTAAAGCAGTAAAGCAGTAAAACAAAAGCATACTAATCCCTTAGGTGTTAGGTAACACCTCTATTGATTTACTGATTTACTGCTTTAAGGTATGTAATGGTAATGTTTTTAAAGGCAGATAAAGAGTGAGTTAAAAGCAGTAAAGCAGAAGTTTAAAGAGCTAGTAAAGCAGTAAAAAAACATACTAATCCTTAGGTTGGTTAGGTAAACCTCGTATTGATTTACTGATTTATCTGCTTTAAGGTATGTAAAGTTTTGTTGTTTAATGATAAATATTTCGTAAATTGTAGTAAACATAAATATTATATAATCAGAACAACTCTGGATTTTTTGTCTTCTTACATACAATTTTAAAAATTTATTAAAAAATTAAAAAGTATTAAGTAAGAAAGTATTAAGTAAAAATACTATGTTAATACAATATATGTGTTTATAATAGGTCTGTAATGATTTACAGTTTTAGGTTCGCGAAAATGTTTTTTAATAAAATGTTTAAGTATGAAAATAAAATGAATGACTCATAGTATACATTTGAAAGAAAATTCTTTGAAAATGTTTAAGTATGAAATAATGTTAACTAAAAGTATAAATATATTTTTTCATTTCGTCCGCGGGAATATTGCGCCTGCGGGCGCACGCGGCCGGGCGCACGTGGCGGGGTGCGTTTGCAGCGCATGCAGGAGGGGCGCCGCGGGGGCGGTACGCGGCGGGACCACTGCGGGTGCGGGGTCGTGGGCTTTCGCGCGGTGGGGGGCTTGCTGCGGGCTGGTGGGCAGCTTATGATCTAGAGGTAGAAACAAAGATGAGTCATCAAGATGAATCATCAATATAGGTGGTATCAAAGTTGACTTCATCAAAGATGAGTCATCAAGATGAGGCAACAAAATTGGTGTCGAGTGTGTGAGTGTAAGTGTAAGTTGTACCTGTGCGTGTGAGTGTAGTGTATATGGGCTAGTGTAGTGTCTATGGGAGTGTGTAAGTGCTTATAACTGTTATAAAAATACTAACTATAGTATGGAAAGCATTTCTATGAAGATTGGTATATACACCAATCGATTCTCATACTTATTACCTAGGGGTAGACACCCTATTAGGGCTATAGTTATTCTAGGCTCAGGGGAAGGCTAGAAAAGCTGGAAAAAAAGTGGCACTCAGTTGGACCTATGTGGCACTCAACTTGGCACTCATGTGGCACTCACTTGGCACTTCATTGGCACATCATTGGCACTCATTTCGCACTCATGTTGGCACTCACTTGGCAACTCACCTGCAACTCATTCTTAATACTCATAGAACACTATGAACATCAATAGATAACTTCTTAGGGTGATTGGGAACCATCAAAATGTACTGAATCATCAAAATGTACTGAACCATCACTAAATCTGAGTCATCAAAGGATTGAAACCAAGTTATTAAATTGAGTCATCAAAGATGAATATACTAAATAATGCTAAGACTCAACAGATGGCATCATCAAGTTGATTAGTCATACACAGATGAAACCATCTAGAGTAGTGTCATCAAAGCTGTGTATATATGCGGCGTACTAAAGTGTCATATGTGTATGTGTGCTTTAACGTGAATAATGATGTGGATATTTAAGAATGTCATGTGTACCAGTTGTCTATGGGTAATATATAAGTGTCTATGAGGAACATGTAAGTTATGGATTGAGGGTGCAAGTGTAGTGTATAAGTGTCATAGTGATGTGTGTATAGTGACACTAGTGTGTATGATAAGTGGCATTAGTGTTGTGTCTATTGGTATTCAGTGTGGTGTAGATAGTGGTTGAGTGTCGTGTAAGGGGTGTCTATGATGTGAGTGTAAAGTGTCTATGGGTAAATGTAGTGTCATAGTGGGGAGTGTAAGTGCGTATAAGTGTATTAGTGAATTGTGGTGTAGATAAGTGTCATATGTATATGTGTGGTATATAGTGACATATCGTGTGTAATAAGTGTATAGTGAATGTGTGTATAAAGTGACCTAAGTGTTAATAAGTGTCATAGTGTAAGGTTGTATATCTGGCTTGTGTTGTGTGTGTGTGTGTTGTGTGTGTGTGTGTGTGTTGTAAAGCTAAATCTGTGTGTGAGTGTAAGTAAATTGTGTGTGTAAAGTAAATTTGTGTGTGTAAGTAATCTGTGTGTGTAAGTAATCTTGTGTGTGGTGTGTGTGTGTGTGTAAGTAAATTGTGTGTGAGTTGTAAGTAGATAATATTGGGTTTAGAAAATTAGGGTTCTGCATAAAATTAGGGTTTCAAAAATGGGGTTTCAAAAAATAGGGTTCTCTAAAATTAAGGGTTCTCAAAAAATTAGGGTTCTCAAAAGTCGTGTGGGTCAAGAAAATTGGACCCTAAGGGAGATCAAGGGTTGTCTCAAAAATTTGGGTTCTCAATCAAAAAAAAAAGAAAAAAAAAAAATAAAAAAAAAAAAAAAAAATTAGGGTTCTCGAAAAAATTTGGTTTCAAAAGAAAAAAATAAGGGTTCTCAAAATTAGGGTTTCTCAAAAAAAAAATTAGGGTTCTCAAAAAAAGCTTCGGTGGGGGTAAAAATTGACCCATTGGAAGATCAAGGGTTGGTCTCAAGAAATTTGCAGTTCTAAAAACTATTTTGGGTTCTTCAAAAAAATTTTGGGTTCTCAAATGGGGCTTAAGTCCGTAAGGGGGGACTAAATGGGGGGGGGCATAAGCGTACACTACAGGTGCTTTACGCAAGCGCGTGTTGTGGCCACATTGTTTCTTCGTAATGGCATTCATACCCTCTAAAAAAGACTAAAATGAAACATTTGTGGGTATATCAAAAAATTATATTTTTTTTCCCCTCAAATTTCTCATTGGCATTCCAACCAAAATCTGTGGGGTAAAAGAAATGTTAAGGGTCCAAGTATTCGTACTCCTATACGGCGTGCAATCAATGGCATTAACTGGGATATTCGAAATCTATTCCATGGTTCTTATAAGTTGTGCTTCCGAATTTGCACCTTGCATTAGTATACTGTTTCATCTTTACCTACGAGTATTAGTTTCTGCCGTTACTTCCTGGTTGAAACATGCGCTCACTCAATAAAAGGAACTTCCCATTACTCCAAACTATCGCCTTATTGCTTTAATATCTGTTCTATCCAAAGTTTAAAAATCTATCAACAATGGGAAGATTTGGTAAACTGTTGCTTTTTCTAGTATCTTAGCCATTATCACATGTGTATGACATGCTCATCTAGAGATCTTCTTTCCCATCTTTCTGCTTCCTGCTAACTCTTTACTTCATTTTTTTTGGTCATTTTTTTGCGCTGAAAGCATCGATAGCTTTTTATAGAGTCCGGAGTGAGACCGTTTCTAAATATCCTTTATTCGGTGTCTTTCTTTCTGAACGTTTTCTCTGATTTCCTTTCAGTTCGCACTATAGCAGGTGCTAAAGACGGCAACCGCACATTCCTTAAATCGGTCAATAATAGAGCTTATCATGATTCTGCTGTTCTTCCTTCTACTCTTTTTACTTTTCATTCCGAAAAGCGTCCATTTAATAGAAAATAACTGATGCAGGAATGTGGACTTAGATTAACTGACCTTTGATATCTTGATATTTGGAATTTGGGAATAGAAAAAACATAGTTGTTTTCAATATCTCAAAAGCTCAATTCCTTTATTTATCCATTTAGTATTATCTTTCACACAACTACAACATCGAAATTACAACTCGAACCTTCAATTGTTCTTAAATATTCCTCTCGTCGCTCTTTCTCGTGATCTTTATTCGAAGTTTCACGTTGTTTCTCTCACTAAATAAACTTCTAAATAAGAAGTTAGGTGTTGTTCACAAGTGCCTTAAAAACGTCTTAACATCATTCCAGATTTTTGCTCTCTATAGAGGGTATCCTCCTGCACGGTAATTGTGTTCTAAGTGATTTGAATAGTATATATCGCAAACTTTTCCTTTAAATTGATGTTTCCTTTTTTCTTTTTTCTTTTTTCATTTTTTTTTACCTCTAATACCCACTATTCCTTTGAAAGAAAGAAAAAGAAGAAAGAAAATAAAAAATGTCTAATAAATTAACTATCTGGTAAACAAAAACAAGTTATATCTATTAATAAATTTATGGTTTTGAAAACTATGCTATTCCCGGTGCTTACATAACTATAACTTTGAGTTCTGAATCTTTCTTGGATAATTCTTTGAGTTCTATTCCTTTAATCATATCGAAAGAGACGTAAGTGTTTGCAACAGGATGAATTTTAGTACTTAATTGCTTTTAATTTAGACTAGTTTTAGTTTTTTGTCATTGGTGAACGCTCGATAAGAAAATGCTCACCAGTTTTAGCACGGAATTTCACGGCCGCAGTGTGATACGCTTACTTTGTTTTTAACCATTTGGAATCAGCTGTGTGATGGAGCACGTAGTTTTGGAATAAAACAAATAAAAAAAAAAAAAAATTAATACAAATACTCTTTCTGACTCCCTGTGATAGCACTTACCCATTTGAAGAAATTAGATTTAAAGCTGATTTTATTGAATGAAACATTCATCAATTTAGACAAACGGCCTTACCACGCCGCCATCTTGTTTGTTTACATTTTTCGTAAGAAGTGCTTAAATCTGGCAAGCACGGGAAATAGCAACCCTACAAAATTTTTAAAAGGAAAAAAAAAAACAAACGAATTCCTTACGTTTGGTGCAGCTTTCTTACAATTTTTCGGTGTTTGACAAAAACGAATGCAAAATCGAGCGTTTCTTACGTAAGCACAAATCAAAAAACGAAAACGCTATTATAATATATATTATATATATAGTATATATATATATATATATATATATATATATAGATATACTATAATATATATATATAATATATAATTATAATAACTATTAATATAATTATATATAAATTTTAAAAATATTTTAGTTTTTAATAAACGTGATGAATTTAATACGCGAGTCACATTAGTAAACGATACGCGTCGCGACTACGCTCTGGGCACCGCCGCAGTATAGAGAATAGTATTTTCGTTAGCCAGTGCTTCGATATATATTATACGTAATATATTATATATATATATATATATATATAATATATAAATTATATATATATATTATATAATATATATATATAATATATATATTATATAATATATATATATATATATATATACTATATATATATAATATATATATATATATTATCTATAGGGCGTCCCAGCTGCGAAGCTAAGGGGGCAGGCTTAAAATTTTATTAAGACTTAGTATATATATATAGAATAATATCATATTATTAATATATATATATATATATATATATATATATATTATATATATATATATATATATAATATATAAAATATATATATATATATATATTAAAAACAAAGAATATTCAAATTACAATATGAATGAGGGATAGAAGGAGGATGATGATGATAAGTTGCAATTATTATTATTAAAAAAAGTAATTTCTTGGGTTTGAGGCAAATTTATCAACTACTGTTTGAATAGAAATAATCCTAATTGCAAAACCACAAATTCTCTGTTACACTTCATCATTAGCTAGCCCGTTTTAGCCTGTCGTTCTTCCATAGACTTAGTGGCCAAGTCTTGATCCTTCGCAGAGTACTGAAAGAGGCTCTACTGTACTGGTGGTGCATGGCTGGGCGAGTAGTATCATCAAAGTCTTTTTCGTCGACGGAAAGAAAGGTTCAATCCTTTAAGACTTGGGAGACCACAAGATCTTTTAGTTCTTCACTACTCAGTTCTTGTCCTTCCAAATTTTGTACCAAAGTTCTAGCTCTTCTTCTATGTCTTCTAAGTGGTAAAAACTAAAATGAACCTGTCTTTTCCTTTAACTCATCGTCATTGTTATGATAGGCATCCCTTGTGGAAACTGATGTAGATAGTGTCAATGTATAAGCAGGTGTATTTCAGTAGAAAACCGTAAATTCAAAGAAGAGGTTATAGAATCCAGATAAGGAATTATTAAGGGATTTTCTCCAGAACTCCGTGGGATTTGTGGGGATTGGTTGCTGCGGTGCTGCTGCCTACCAACAATCCGTGGTATATTCAGATCAAGTCCCAGTTGCTTCTTTTAACACTTCATCGGTGATTTTTTTTTCATCTTTCCGAGGGCTCCTAACCATTTCCACAATGTGTTGAATGTGCTGGGTTTTTGACGATATACAAGGTCTTAGATTGGAGGGTATTTACAACTGGCTCTAATATCGCAGAGTACTTGGCGATCAATATCATAGCCATGATGAATGACGACTTACTTGCCCGCTGAATGCAACTGAAAAAGCGCTTTTTCTTGTGACTGTGTTTCGTTCAATGGAAAGGGTTCCTAATGCTGCATCATCGTACAAAGTGCTCCTTAAACACCTGATGCACTTGTGTTTTCAGACCATCTGTTCTGGCATAGGCTTTGGGATGTTTTGGCATTAATTTTCTTCCCAAGACCGACTCGCCAAAAAACGTAATAATGTCCTTTATTAGTTCCCACAGTATGGATTTCTCGTATGTGTTCAAATCGATTTATACTAGATTTAGTATTGTAAGAGCAATGAAAGAACAATGTTTTTATATACTTTTCCGCAATATTGCTTGGACACCTCCTCTTTGCCAGACATCGTAGAACAACCATCGAAACCCAAGCTCACGCATTTCTCGGGATCCAGTTTCTTCGGTCGGAACAAAATCGTCAATGGCTTCGCAATGGTTTTTTGCTTCAAGCGCTTTCAGTTCACAAAGCCAATAAATTCCTCTTTAACTTCATCGGACTCTTGTCGAAATAGCGCAACCTATGTATAATTGTTCCTTTCCAGAAAAATCATCATTTTTTCATTTACTAATAATCTATTATACGCGCACGTTTCCTTTACCTTATTAACGATGCTTCCTTTATAGTAGTACCACATTGAGAAATGATCTCATTCTGAATCTGAACTGATTTGGTATGTGGCATTTTTCTTCCACTTTTCAAAATGGTTTTTCCAATGACTGATCTCCGGCATCTATTTCGTAAGCGGCACAATCTTGCAGCACTCCCTCATCATGATGCATACCCCGAAGCGTAAATCGCTCGTACCAGAAAAATGTCACACATGAAATTATTGAGGATAATATTTTTTTATTATCTTCTATGAATTTTTGAGAAGAGACGTTAACACTTCTAGGGGGCAAGCTGCCCCCCGTAGCCCCCCCTCTGATAATGCCATATAGTATTAGTATAATATATATATATATATAATAGTATAATAGTATATATAGTATTAATATATATATATAATATATATATAATTATATATATAGTATTATATATAAAGCTATATATATATAGTATATTAAGCCATATTATAGGGATTAAAAAAGTATCCAGTATCAGAAATCGGGTCATCACGGCAAAATTTTGGTTATCGGTCATCACAGTATCGGCACTGAAAAAATTGCGAGTACTTGTATCGGTATCGGTGGAATTGCTACAGCTATACTATATATATTATAATGATTACTATAATAAATATTATATATAGAGTTATATATATTATAATATATATATATATATATATATAGATATATAGTATATATATATATATATATAACCTATATATATAAAAATATATATAGATATACATTATGTATAATATATAGTAATAATATATATATAATATATAGACTATATATGTGCTGTTACATAAAAAAAAAACACCTCTATTTTGTACATAAAAAAAAAACACTCTTTTCTCTGCTTAAATATGTCAAGAGCGAAAAAATTGTCAATGATTAACACAAAGTCTGAGTGAAAAGGTTGTATATGTTCAAAGTGAAGATTTTTGGAATTTTAGAAAATTTGTTAAAATTTTTGAAAATTCTTCAAAAATTTTCCAGCATTTTTGAATTATTTTTTGAGACTTTTCCAGCATTCACTGCATTAAGAAATTTATAAATTTGGAGTTGAACTTAAAAAAAACCTCTCACTTGTAACCAAAAAAGAAATTCCACTTCCAAATTAATTGAAAATGTGAATGTATATGCGCTATAACGTCTATCAACAAGCTGTATGGTTGTTTTTTTCCTTCTGTCAGTGTTTATCAAAATACAGAAAGTTCAGGGATTGATGCCTTAAGCAAAGCACAAAAAAAAAAAAAACGTGTATATTTTTAACATTATTGTATATATATATATATATTATATATATATATATAAGTATATAGACAGATACAATATTATAATATCTTTAATATTATATATAATATATAATTATTGATAATAATAATATAATATAATATATATATATATATATATATAAGATAATAGTATATTAAAATATAGATATATTAGTATATATATATATATTTATACTTATTATAGGGGGCTAGGGAATGTCGAACGGATTCGTAAAAACTGAATTTAACTGCAACTGAAATTCTGATTGAAACAGAATGAATCTGACTGTACAAATGAAGAGAATACGAATCGACTTTTCCCAGCCCCTGATTATGAAAATGAAGAACTGTCAATAGTAAGAATAGGAAAAAATTGAGTCTCTCACCGTGAATTTCTTCCCACTTCTAAGACCTTCAGCCTTCACTCTGAGATACGGAGATGTGCTGAATAAAACCCAGTCGTATGCTGAAAAGGCCTTAATCAAACGGTGGGTAGTTGTCTTGGAACTATTTGCCTGCCTAGCATCATTGCGTGTAGGTGTTGCGCATTGTCAATTGGCCAGATGGAATCTTGAGTGAGTGGTGGTAAAAACAGTGACAGCGATAGCGACAACCTTATGTGTATAATAAATAAGAGAGGCTCTATGAGATCATAGAGACGGTTAATTGATGAGACTGTAGTGGATTGAGATCAATCCACTGATATTTAGGAGATCGAGATAGATCTCTCGACGTTAAATCAGCACAAAAATTAAGCAGCGAGATAATGAAGACGGTGATTTCAATAAAGTTGTTTTTCTGAGATGAGATAGAAAAATATATAGCAACTGAATCAGATATTTTAGAAACGATGAGATGAGACGAAACACTGTCTGTGACTAAAATTCAAATCCCAATTAGAACCACAAATAGAATAATCCACAAATAGAATAATCCACAAAATAAGAATCAAAACTTAGAATGATGAGTCCCAAATTAAAAACAATCCAATGATAGAACCGGAAACAAAAATAAGAATGTCGTACTCCGGAACTAGAAGCCTGAAAGAGAAGACCGTTTTAAATGTCTTATAAATCTCTTTACATGTAATCAAATCAAAAGGTGTTTGCATTAAGACTCTTACCCAATTCGACGAGCTTGTAAGGCTTGGGCTTCTTATTTCCTATGAAATGCAAATCGGAGTTCAGGACGAATCTATAAAAAAAAGATGCTTTGAGTGATGATATATCGGTTGATAATTTGTATTAGAACCACAACCAAACGAGAGTCTTACTTGTTCCTTCCGTATGTAGTTGAATAACTGTGTACTTCGCAGTTCACTGTATCCGCGGTGGGTGCACAACACAAAGAGTTTAATAGTCTGTTGAGCACTTCACTGAATATAATAACTATGATAACAAACTGACACCCGTATTTATCAAAGTCACTGGGTGTTTTTTCAACACAATAATAAATTCAGAAAATGTTTGTCAGCTTCACTATTTCACCAATTATATAAGTAAACTATACACAGTTATTGTTTTTCAAAAACACCATATAACTTGGAACATCAGAATATAATATATCATCAAATAAATGTTCTCATCTCAACCTAAATAAGAAACTTTGAGTACTTCTGGTGATAAAACATTATCAACCAGAAGTACGGGGAAAAACATAATTGGATTAACATATGCATGAAATGAAATAAAAGAAATAAACCAAAACGTAAATCAACATAATACTTTTGATACTTTGATAAATATTAACCATAATATTTATCTTCCTGTAGAACAGAAAAACTAAAACTAATAATGGGACACCATCATATATAAGGATGGTACTCCCCATTATATCCCCCCACACCAAGCCTAAACCCCCACCTACATTTTTACAACAGAGGAATCAATGAGGATGTTGGAGAGCTTAGCAGGCTTGGTAGGTGATATAGGAAGACAAAAAGAAAATAAACTTTGAGACGAACTAACAGCGAAACTATAACTAAATCACAGAAAAACTATTTACAACACAACCAACAACAACATGAACATCCAACACTTAAGAACGATGATAGTGAAATGACGACACGATCTTGGTAGTTTCTTCTTCTTCAGACAATTTCTGCCATAGCTGAAACAATAAACTTCTTTGGTGTTCTGTCATTTCTCTCCAATTGAATTGCTCCATGGCCCACCGAATACTGGATCTTATTATCCCTATTAGTTAAATCGGGCAATAAGTCATTGTCTTTCAAAGAAACAGCTCCTAAGACCATCAATTCCGGCATTACCTCAGTGGGGACCACGAAAAAGAGAATTGGTTTGGTCATGAACCCAGTATCCTTCGAAAAGGTTTTGGAGAAATAAATTGGAAGTTCAACATATGAAGTAATGGGAACTGTGTGGTTTCGTTGCAATCCACTTATGGCTTTAATTCCCACTTCCGCCGATGGATGTAATTCCACGTTCTTAAGTTGATCAGCAACCAGGGAAGAACTAATCAGACTCACACTGGCCCCTGTATCGACCATGCATCCGTAATATCCGGAACTATTAGGACTGAAAGCAACGGAAACCAATAATGGGTCAGTCTGTGCAGCCGAAACTAAATTTACATGAATGGTCTTTAATTGACCTTTGAGGTTCTGCGTTTCTTTTAATGCATCTGAGGGTAGATTGGAAATCTCTACCTTATTGGAGTTGTTTCCTGAGTCAGCTTCTACAATTTGCTCCACCGGATGACTCACTTCCATGGAGGTGGCCAGTTTAAAGCTTCAGCGCTGTGGCTAACTGGCTTATCATTTACACCCTTGCACTGGCCCTCATAATGGGATAAATCACACCATTCACACGGGTCCAGGTATCTGCGAGTAGGGTGAGAATTTTCATCCGCCCCATTGTCTGTTGATCGCTCGGTATTCCTCGGCATTGGAGCGGGGGCTGTGTTTCTGAGTTTCGCATTTGATGACGACGAAATCTTCTTGATGGCTCCTGAATTATGGTTCTGAGGAGCGGAGTTCTGAGGTGATGACCTTGGACGATTATCTGCAGTCCGAGGAGGAGTTTTGTAAGGACATTTGATTCCGGGATGTGGTCCATTACAGAATGGACAATTTACCCGCCGGGAAATAGGTGGTGATTTCTGTGGCGATCGATATGACCGACACTCAGTACGGATATGTCCCTTTTTCCGCCAATAACTACAAATACCGAGGTATTTGTAGCAATCTTGCATACAATGGCCAATATTGTCACAGTATTCGCATCTTACCTCTGCACGAGCCTTGGGTGATGAAGGCGAATATGTGGTCCTATGACGATTGTAGTTGTACGCACTGCTTCCGGTCATCATCTTGTCAGCGATTGTCTCTGTAATATTTACTTTCCTTCCGGTTGGTATTTCTGATATGCTGATTTCCTTTAGGATCAGCATCTCTAGGACTGTAAGAAGGCGATTTGCGACCTTTACTATAGTTATAGGTCTCATCCTTTAAGGCATCTATCCAACCGGTGGGATGAACGATGAACGACATCGATACGTATCGTTTCATTCAAATCTTGATCCAGCGGTTCGATTGTGTTCGAAATATGGGATTTCCTTATAGGGCTCTGAGTTGGTCGTCCGTCTGAAATAGGAGTCGGAAATGCTTGATCCTGCTGATATAGTGAATCAGCAAAGCTGACGATATCCTCCCACGTAACACGGGCTCGTGTATTATGTTCCCTTTGGACAATATATTCATTTACCCGTTCCTTAAGAGAATGTGGAAGGCTAAGAATAAATGCGGTGCGCAGAGAATTGTGCTTGCGCATGTCTAATCCATTATATGCCCTACGGGCTAACTGCTCCAAACGAAGAGCAAACATACGTATGCCTTCGTTCTTATGACGGTAAGCAGCGTGGTAGGCTTGAAGCCTATAATTGTCTTTCCGTTTTTCTTCTGTGTGATACCAACGTATGAGGGTATCTTTCACAGAAGCATAATTCCGGACATCCTTGGTGATAAGCTTGTACAATTGGAGGAATGACCCTTCCAATTGTCGACCCAACAAACGCAACCATTGCTGAGGAGCGTTTGGGTAATTGAGGCTGCAATATGCCTCGAAATCAACGAAATATTCAAGGATATCCTGGTCTGCCTCATACTTGTATTTCCCAGGATCGACGACTTTCAACTTCTGGGAATTCTTCAGTAATTGTGTTAAAAGAACAATGGCTTCTGAAATCAGTTCCATATGATGTTCTCTTTGGTCTGAATAGTTTGTGTAATACTTAGTATGAGGTTGTTGAGGTTGAGGTGGAATAAAACCAGGCCTTCTGGAATAGTGAGCAGGAACATTCCGAGATGTGGAAAAAACATTCTGCGATGCGTGTGGAAGACCTGAGGCAGCGGTTATGACCGGAGAAATAACTTGTCTGTGTTGATGAAGAGCAGAGGGGGAGAAACCCTCCGAACTTAGAACAGGCAAAGGCATTGTTTCAGCCTTTGGAGGTGGCGGAAAACGAAGAAATCCATCTTGTTCACTTGGTGGTTGAATTCCATCAGCGTGTGGTGAAGTTCCATACCGAATATCTTCCCCCAAAAGAGAAGCATTAGTTCGAGAAAATTCCGGAGAGATCACCGGAGTATCCAAATTCAAATATGGAAAATCCTGAAGTAATGTATCTGGAAGATCAACGAGATGTTCCTCCGAAATTCCTTGCTGAGCTGGCTGACTTACCGGACTAGCATACCTACCTGTGGTATCCGGGTTCCTTAGCCTTTGAGATCTACGTTCTTTCAATACTCCGAGATCCTTTTTCAGTGTTTTTACTAATTCTTCGGCCTGCTCTATTGGCATGACCTCATGTGTATCTGACTGTGCGATGTTAGTGATATTAACATCAGCGTTTCTAGCCCTATCTACCCCTACTTCAGAATAGTCTATGTGAGCCAAATTGTCAACTCTATCCCTAACACTAGCACTAACTCTAGTACCAAAATCTATATCCGATTGCCTCTTTTTATCCTCCTCTAGGAAAGCTTGCATTGCTTCCGCTCCCGATCCCATAAAATCTTTATTGGGATCATCCATTATGACTTACTTCTTTACTTCTTACTTCTCGGTTAAGTCACATGCAAATAGAAAGAGAAAAAGGGATTGCCAGAGTAAATAAAGGAGAAAAAATGTTCCAGCAATATGAGGCGAATACAATGTTTGGGTTTCAAAACAACCAGTTTTGTGAGATGGAGAGTATACGAAATCAGCTATGATTCCAGCGAGAATTGCTAGAAGAAAACCCGTGAATGAATTATTTTCTCAATATTCCAACTATATAATATATATATTATATAGTATATGTATATATATGATATATATATATATATAATATATATAACTATATATATATATATATATATAATAAATATATATATATATATAATATAATATATATACTATAGGTATATATAATATATTTTGAGATTTAAACCCAATGGCAGCCAAACGTAATATGAAATACACAAGTTAGTAACTCACCCGTTTGTTCCCTCCAATGTGATCTTGTGATTGTATACGAGTTATATTACAGAAAGAGAGAGAGATGGCTACATTTACATTTACCACATTGAGCACTATTACTTACACAAAAGTTTCCAAGTGTTTTTAAGGATTATCATTACTGAAAAAGATTATAAGATTTTATTGTTAATTAATGAAAGGAGAAGCAAGAACAAGAAACAAAAAAGAAGGAGAACACGCAAATGTGTTCACCACCAAGCCGACATAGTCGACCGGCCACTAACTAAAACAAACAACCAAAATACCAGCATATACCTTCCCTACAACACTCAATAAACTTATTCCCCTATAATTTCTACAGTTCCCCTTTTCTCCCTTACCCTTATATAAGGGTACTATTACTGCTCTCCTCCAATCCCTTGGAACTATACCCTCCAATAAACGCTTTATTACACACTTCCAAATCCAATCATCACGCATCTCGCCTCCGCCTCTTGATCATTTCCCATAAGTATTTCATCTATACTGCAGATTTACCATTCTT
The DNA here is from genome assembly GCA_015478945.1 of Trachelipus rathkii. Lineage (NCBI taxonomy): Eukaryota > Metazoa > Arthropoda > Malacostraca > Isopoda > Trachelipodidae > Trachelipus > Trachelipus rathkii. The sequence continues at coordinate 11,516 of JABUQX010091395.1, read as the reverse complement.
CAACTTTCTACTCTAACCCTTACCTCCTCCTTACTAATACCTCATCCCCAAAAAACTACTAATTCCTTCTTCACCATCAAACCCACACACATCAACTATTACTCATACAATTACTGTTAATATTGTACAGAATTTCGAAGTGTTCTTTCCACACTCCCCCTCAACATCCATTTTCATCAGTTACAAAAGCACCATCCCAGTTCATTATTCTAAGCAGATATTCCCCTTATTCTCATTCTTAACCGTCGCGCTTTCCTTCCAGAAGAGCTTCCTATTCCCTTGTATGTCCTCATTCATCCTCCTTTTCCAAACTGTTCATATATATATGATATAATATATATATTAAATATAATATATCATAAATATATTATATAATATATATTATATATGATATTATAAGTATTATATAATATTTATTATATATAACTTATATATATATAGGTATATATATATAATATGATAATATATATATATATATATATATAATAGTATATATATAACTATATATCATATTATAGTATATATATATTTATATATATATATAATATTATTATACTATATACTAAATAGTTATAACTATATATATATAATACTACTATATATATATAATATAATTATGATATATATATATATATATATATATATCCCTCCCTATAGTTATAATATATAGGGTATAGTAGATATAGAAGTATAATATAATATAGATACATATATATATATATATAATCTTAATCTAAAACCACCTCAAAAAAATTTGCCTATTGGCTATTACATAATATTATATTATACTATATAAATAATATAATATATTATAATTATTATACTATATAAATATAATATATATAATATAATATATAATCTTAATCTAAAACCCCTCAAAAAAATTGCCAGCATTATATAGATATAAGTATTTATATATATATATATATAATATATAATATATATAAGGAAGTATATATATATATATACTATATATATATATATATTATATATTATAAGTATATATATATATATATATATTTATATACTTATATATATATAATATATTATATATAAAGTATAATATATTCGCGAAGGTGGTTGACATGCAATCGTGATGCAAGGTATTGAGAATGCATAGCATCTTATTTCCTCTTAAAATTTGGTAAAGAATGACTTTAATTAATCATTTTCATAATAAAATTAAAATTTATAATAAAAATTGGCTTTGTAAGTCAGGTGATCTTGTGAACCAAAAAAATTATAATATATATATAACAACAATTCACACGAGTGGCTTCATAGAAAATCTTACTTTTACCTGGTACTGATGACAAAATTTTTATTCTTCTTATTCCTTCATATTTTTAAAATCAACTAATTAAACTCTTTTTGGAAGGGATTACAAAATTGCATCATCTTATGTTAAATTTACAAAAGAACTTGTTTTCTGAAAAACATAATTTCTGAAGATGGGTTCCCAAATTTATTATTGACTCAACTTTTCGAAAAATTACTTTCAGCAAAATTTAAAAGACAAATCTCAAGCTAAATTACAGCTCCTAGGATCTTTGTATAGAGGTTGCCTTTTCTGGGGAAAAATCAGTTACGAAAATTCGTCGTAAAATTGACGTAGTTTTTAAAAAACTAACTTTCCACAGTATATTTTTTAGATTATATTTGTTGAGTGACGAACAAATTGGGAAATGATTTTTAAAATTCAAAGAGTAAAGACTGACCATTCAGCAGCATGCTCATCAGTAATATATCATTATAAGTTGCGGTGACTGCGATGCCACCTACATAGAAAAGACAATACGACCTTTCCAAACGTATTGCTGAGCATAAAGTATTCATTTAGAACTCTAGACCATTTACATCATCCTCCCATTCAGCTATAAATGCTCATTCTCGTTCCAGGAAGGACCACCATATAAGGGATACCAATTTTGGAATATTGTCCCAAAACTGAGGAACCAACACGATCTTCAGTTGTTAGAATCCTTGGATATTTCTCAATCCGACCTTAAATGAAAATCAAAATTTTAACAGGCTTGTTAATGCTGAAGGTAGATTTTGATGTTAATTTGAGACTATGCCCTGACATAAATATTTGTAAGCATAATTTATCTATAGGCTTATTTAAGTAAACTTACATTATTGTGATTGTAAACCCTTTTCTATATATTGTTAATTTTAAAATTTTGATTTATTACATTTGTAAGCCTTGAAAATGGCAGAAGTATTCTTACCCGAAACTAGTCGGCTAATAAGTTATTTAAAATGTTTAAATTCGTTTTGTTAATACTCGCTATTATATATATCTGACATCTTTCGTAATTGGATAGTATTAATATATATATAAATAATATATATATATTATAATATATATAAATATTATATATATATATAGTATACTTATATATATATAAAATATATATGTCACGGAATAAAGGTGTGTAAAATAAATAATTGGAACATATAGAGAATAATATATAGTATTTATAGATACATATTATACATATTATTATTATTATTATATACAACACTTATTCCGCCTTAAGCGGCCCTGTGGAATGGACGGGTAGTCGTGACGTTGTCTATCTCCCTAAAATTCATTATTTTTCCGTTAACTCGCCCTACCCACCTCCTCCATTCCATGTCTATCTTCTACGACCAACACCCTCACTTCCCTCCACCGTCATTCCCTCGTCTCTGTCAGCATTTCCTGTGTGTGTCTCAATTCCATCCACCTTCGTTTCTCGTTCTCCCCCTTCCTTCTTCTTCCTATCCCACCATACCAACATTTCGCGCCCAAAACTCTGCTAACCACCACTGCTGTTCCTCCATTCTCTCCAGTATTCTCAAACCATCTTAACATCCCTTTCTCCCTCTTCTCACAAATCCATTTTGTCCAATCACACTCTCTTCTTATCTATCCCGTATCCGAGCCGTCATTTGCGTGTTTACTAAACAGCATTACTCGCTTCGTGAAGAGCGCCTTTCAATACTCACCATCACTTCCAGTCTTTTCTTGACCTAGCATCAACCTCCCAGTGTTTCACACACATTGTATTAGTACCGTGAACCATATTATATTTTTTTCAAAAACATACTTATTCTTAGTTTGATGTATGATAAATGCGCCCCCTTCCATAAGTCCCTCAATTGTAGCCATCAATGCTTCTGCGAGTCCTCTCCTACTCTGTCATCTATCCTGTCCTTCATCCCACTCTCAATCCTTACCACAATAGTGCGATCCCGTAAATATCGTGAAAACCTTTACTTCTCGAATACTCACCTCCTACTCTTAATCTCTAACCCCATCCCGCGTGCGATCTGTTTCATCCCCTCAAACACTAACACTTTACTCTTTCCTGGGTTTATCTTAAGGACCCTTTTTCCACACACCCTCTCAGAGCTCCACCAAATACTACAGCCCTTCTGATTTCTTCGCCACTAAGGCAGTATCATCCGCAAATGAGTATCTATGTTCACCTTCCCATTTCTATCAACCCCTAATCCTCAAAAATTCCAACCCCTCTCCCCTCCTCAAGTATTCCTCTGCTACACAGATTCTCACAAAGTAAAATAAAATATTGAATAGCCACCTGTTATTTGCGTGTGCAACGTATTACAACCATCACCGCTAATACTTTAAAACACCCGTCTCGGTATAGTATGTTTATACACCGCCACCAAAATCAATGACTCTAACTCGTGCGCACCACCCCTATTTGTAGAGGCTACCTGGTTGTCAACAACATATCTGTTGCTTTTTGTCAATCTCCGCCGTAGTCTAAGAGAGACACAATGATTGGACACACTTTTTATTTAATATTAATTTCTCCTACCAACAAACTTTTTAACTGCATTAATAGTAGTCAAACAGCAGCAAGCATAACTTAGCGTCGCAGCTATTAGAGCAAGCGCTAGTGCGGAGATATATAAGGTTCCGCATCCTCTTTTGTTCTTCACTTCTATATCAAGTATCTTTACTGCCTAATGATCTAGTAAATTCAACAAGCATTCGCGGATTACACAACTTATACCCTTCTCGTGCCAAGATTTGTTGAAGATGTACTAATTATTCCCAGCAAGACAGAGATATTTCAACTGCTGTTGCCCGAGACGAGTAAACTTGAATCCGAGCATCGACCACCCGCATTTATGGTAGCCTCTGAACCCTCAATCGTCCTGTCGTTCGTTCCCCACAATTATGCTTCCTAGCGCGTTTAAAATTCTCTTCTAACTGTTACTACATATTAATTATTGTGTCCCCACAATAATCGACGTTTTGCGAGTTGCGGCTCTAATATCTAAGCTATCTCGATGAATGTAATATTTTTTTTCTATTCACACTTATATAACGCGCGCGGGACACTGCGTCGATCTACATGGCACACTCCTAGTCACTTCCCATATGTATCAGGCGAGAAACTCGCAATATACCAAAATCTATGCTCTGTTTCATGTGCGCTATAGAGGAGAACGACGTCTACTCCGCGTGCACACACGATGGGATTCTTAAGCGCATAAACGATAATGAGTTATATGTATAGCGCTTTCAAGTGTGAAAGCTGATTCCTTCACACCCCTCTGGATTTTTTCCTCCATCACTGATAACACCTTAGTCCACTACATCACGACGCATTATACCTGTCGTGACTTATCCGTTTCTTCTCTATTTGCTAACCGGCCAGCATTGTTGCTCATGGTATATACTATAATCTAATCTTCAATTTTTGCTATTTCCATATCCCCTTCAGCTTGCCCCCACATGTCCCCCACCCTAACGCTCTTGTAAATCGCGTTCCTCCAGTGCGTGCTCTCCACCCAAAGATCTCGATAAGGTTATCCGCAGATATATAATATGATTCCGCCCAATCTTGTTCTTTACAGCCTCTTGTATCCTCCCTGGCCTATCTCAATATATATGTTCCCCGTTGCGCCTCCCTAAACCCTCTCCCTACCCCCTCCATCTTCTTCCATTATACTTATGTGATAAGTGTGTACTTACGTGTGTCGCAAAATTTATCTCGTCTGCGCGCAGTTTCACAAAAATATATTCGAGCACTGGTTGTCTACAACCAATTCATTATTTAATGTGCAGTCATGTCTCCGCTCTCCAACCGCTCCCTTCTCTAAGCATCAACTCTATACTGCGTCTCTAATACTTCTGCTCTCAGGCACTTTATTCACATGTTTCTGCACATATTTGCACTGCACTAGAGTTACCATTGTTTACAAGTAGAGATACCTCTTTTATCTTTTTTCGATCTCGAACTGCTTTTACCTATCCTCACGTCCCACCATTCACTTCTTTCCTTATATTATACATACTTTGACTCCCACCCTTTTATATTTACCACATTAATCTTTCTTGATCTATTCACAAATTAATAGAAAAATTGGTTTACTATTTTCTATCTCACCCTTTTAAATTTATATTCTTTACAAAATTTTTTTCACCCCTAGATTTCGGAGCTATTCCTTCTCTTCAACCCTCCAACACACTCACAATTTCAATTTTCGCACCTTAAAATTTTTATTTTTCTCTCCTAATACGTTCACCCGTCTCACAGTCCCTCACCTAATTACCACCATAACACGCACCTTCATAACTCCTCTTATATACTTACACATTTTGCCTTCATCTAATTTTTCCACTCATTTATGAACTACTATTACTCCTCCGTTTTATTTACCCTTCTCCCTAACGTACTTGGTCTCCGACCCATAATCTATAGTGACAAACCACACCAAATAATGAGATCCAGATAAATCCCATACCTTACACTATATACTGCCACCTCTGAATACATTAATCAATCTAGTAATCAGCCCCTATAATCCTTCTATATTAATATACACACATAATCCAATATAGCCCTCCCCCCCGTTATCTCACTCTTCCAGTATATAACTTATATTTTCACACACTTATTTCATTGAACCAAAGATATTACCCATATATAATATCATTCTATCTTATATACAAGACTACACAATTATTCAAATACGGTAATTATTACTCTAATTATTCAATTACCTTTCCCTTAACCCCCTAATAGACTATGTAATTCTTACCGCATATCTTCCTCTTCTATCCCTCTACTGCATTCAAATACTAGCCTAATAAACATAAAATTTTTGCATTAACTCACCAGAAACTTTATTACCACATATCAATTCATATCCAAACTACACTCCCAAAATCTTTTCTTATACTACCCACTACTCTCCTAGCCCTTATTATTACTGAGTGCATACGCGCACATAAAAAAGCCCACATTTGCCCACCTCCAAATTTCATTTAACCACACATTATATTCTCGAAATACTCATCCTTAATTTTAGCACTAATTTTACCTTAGTCAAAACGAAAGTATATTTCTCATTTATGAGATTATTACTACTTATACACCCTTATCCCTCGTACCCCTACACTCTTGCTCGTTCATCACCCGTTAAAATATCGTATAATACTCACTTATAAATTAGTCAAAAGTCGAATTAGTAACTATTTCTTTTATGAGTATTTTTATATATATATATTATTGATTCAGCTTTGTTTCTGTCAACCCTTAAGCACATCACAACCTTATATTTTCTATTCAGAACTTATTAAGCCCACTCTCCCTTTTCTAAATCCTTACAATTTATCTACTCTCTACATTCATATCAAAACACACCACTACTTAATAATTATATATATATACTAAATCTCATTTATTATAACCCCATGTCCTATCACTCTTTACTCCCCTCATACTCTTCTATTTATATATATCATACGACACACCCTTCTTTATCACACACACTACTTTCTATACTATTCCCACATGTAACTTCTGCTGAAAATACATGAAACATATATTGAAATTCCTCCCAAGAATTAAAGCCTACATTATCCAATACTCGACGTTTAAAGGGTGTTCAAACAACCACACCCTAAAAAAATCCTATAAATCTTATATATTCTAAAATAATTCCACAATATATAAATAAATACTTAATATTATTAAACGTAATGTTGATATTTACAAATAATACTGATGTAATTCTTATCATTAATGTTATTTGAGATAAGACCATCAGCTCCTCTTCTTCTCAAGGTGGACTTATTATTTTCCGGAATAAAAATTCTATATATTCCTATAGAGGAAAAATCACAAAAGGAAATCCTTGAATTGAATATACTTACCTTTCTTAGTCTATTTGTAATACTCTTTAGAGTTCCGTGTTGCTTTATTTACCTAACTTAATTCGTAATTCTTGCACTTGATAATTATAATTAGTAGTCCTGAGTTTGATTCGTCCAAACTAGTATTTTAAAATTTTATTTGAATTTAAATTTCTATTTAATATATTATAAATAATGTTGACACTCCGAAAGCGCTTGAGGTGATCTATTTCTCACCGTATATAAAATACACTAAAGTAATGAGAAATAACCTACCCAATGATAAATATAAATTTTACTTTCCTTGAAACTATTGATTAAGCCTAAACACCTATTAAAAATATTATAAAATATATTATATATTATAGATTAACCCTCAGTTACTTTTACTAAGTTGCACTTATGATTACTATATGATCTTGAATATTCTTCCTATCAAGTGAAATAAGTAGAGGCAACTAACGAAAACAACCACAATTAGAGAACTAAGAGCGCAACCAATAGCAAGCCAATCTGCTAAATAATCTCGTAATGTTAAGTCGCGGCATCTCATGTATTGCGCACCTATATCTAAATATAAGAGTACAATGCCACCAATTCATCATGGAAACAATAACGCACACTTGTTCTAACATATAATAAATTAATAGTTCCAACTATATTTCAGTCGAACTCCATATATCTCACCGTAATATACTCTGTTAAAAAAAATTTGTTAAGAAAACCTTTAAAAAAAATTAATAATAATTAAATACTTCCTATTTCTGGTTTGAAATAAGTGATTTCAAACTTAACTTAACAAGTTTAGATCAGTGTTATTACTAATATGTACTCACGAATATAAGGTAAGCTCAATTTTCAATTAATAGTAAAATGCTAGTCTAAGCTAATAAATTTAAGCTCTAAATAATCATAACTTAATAAATTATATACGATAAAATATATTGTTGTTTATTAAATATAATTATTCCAGATTAACTAAAAAGACTATTCACTACTTGGATAAAATGAAGATGAATCTTATCTTACTGAGTAATAACTGAACTAAGTAAAAATATTTCCCGTTCTCATACAAATAATAATAAATACTCTTATACTATAAGTTGTTCTAAAATAATAGAGTTAAATAAGTATTATTTCAGTAAAATTATCGCTACTGTTAGTTTAAGCATCCTAATATATTCCTAGAGTGAGTAAACGTAGTGAAAGTCGAATCACATAAAACCCCTGGCAATACACCATACCACATAACCTAAAATCTGTTGAGGAAAACCTGTGTATTAAGCTATCATATATCGGCAATTTTTTTATCTTGACCCGAGTCAGTATGAAAGGACGAAATTTCATATGTATATAACAAACCTTATATAAATGTTTTTTCCCAAAAATTCCCAGCTCTTAAAAAATGTATTCTGAAAAATTAAATAATAACATATAAAATGTCTTAAACAATGGTGAAAGTAAAAAGAATACCATCTTTCTAACAAGTTCTTCAGATCAACAAGTATTCTCATATGCGAGTGAGCTATATATGGTAAATATATATCTTTTTGTTATTGCGTTAGATGATACTAGAACGCGATACAAAGGTACGCTGATGGTGAACACAAATCACACACACGAGAGAACAACAACACATCTAAACATCTATCCTTATATCTATCCTCGATCACGAGCGATCTAACATCATAACATCAACAACATCTACAGCTACTATCATATCAACACACACTAACTAACTACACAAATACACAGCATCACACTAAAACACGTCTATCGACTATCACAACAACAACATCTACAAACACAACAGCACACTAACAACACAAACAACAAACACACATCTTATCACACCCTCATCACACCACTCCACCTATACACCAACATAACTGAGCAGCAACGACCAAACATCCAACTAATCTTTACTATCTAAAGCGAGCGAGCGAGCTACAAAAACTACTATAACACATCACAACCGCAGGTCAAACGACGAATATCCACTATCCACAGCACAAACAGCAATCTACTAACACCACAAAACACAAAACACAATCACACTACCAATACAATCATACAACACAGCAGCTATACAACGAGCGACGTATATCAACAAACACAAACACACAAACAACAACACAACAAACAACAAAAACAACAACAACCACACAATAATAAATTACAAACCACACAACACTACACTATCATCCAACATCTACTTACATCTACTATATCTAAACACAAACAATACATCAGTACTATCTACAGACTTAATAACACACCAGCTATCGACAATTCACCACCATACTTACAATCTAGGCGATTCTTATCTTGATCACACGACACTACCTAGCGATCTACTATCAGAGAATCACTTATCTGACACACACCACACACCAACGTCAACACTACACAATCGAGCTACAAATCCTAACTGGAGCCACCTAATCATTCACATGCAACCCGACACCACACACACTTATACCACAACAACTGAAATAACAATCACTAACAAACTAACCAACCAACAGCACTAAACACTAACTAACAACACTAACATAAGCTTTTACACTAATAAACTTAACTACAAATTCACACTACAATCAACTCAAACCAAACACGAGGCAGCAAACAAATATTACAATCACAACAACACCTAACAACACAAAAAATAATATCACACACACATCTTCAACCAATGAACAAACACTTATACAAATCAAATATCAACGATAACAGTTTACCACCCACACACACCACACACACAATCAACCACAATCTATCACACATTCAACACCCCTAACCAGCATCACTATTCAACACACCCACACACACAAAGCTATCTTATGCGACACACACATCAACACACTATCTAAACAACATACAAACCAAACTCACAACATGCGCAACCACACACACACTATCAACACAACATCGACAACAAACTACACCTAACCAAACTAACAAACAACACCATCATCACTACACGACTGCATAACTGCACCAACACACACACAATATGCGAGCAATGACTACTCTTCAGTCTTATAATAATATAGTGCAGATACTTAGCAATTTTATTTGCAAATTTTTCAAAAAAAAAAAAATTTTCAAATGGGGGAAATATTTTTTGAAACTTTTTAATTATAATTAATATACGAAAATTTAATTTTGAATTATAATTAAATTAAATTAATAGTTGTTAAAATCTAATAACAATTAACAGAACCTTTATCTACCAAATATATATTCATAAATGTAGTTTAAGCCATTAATTGATAAAATTAATAAATTAAGCAATTATTATCGTAAATAAAAAACTTACCGTCTTAAAACCCCACCGAAAACCCAAGTTTATTTCACACAATATATTTTAGAACCCTATATAGTATAATATATATATATAATATTTAATAATAATAATATAAATATATATATAATAAATATTAATATAATAATTATATATTAAATATATATAATAATATAATATAATATATAATATAATATATATATATTAATATAATATATTAATATATATATAATAAATATTATTAATATAATAATAATTAATAATATATAAATATAAATATATTAATAATATATTAATATAATAAATAATTAAATAATATATAAATATTATAATATATAGTATATATACCTATATATATATATTATATATATAATATATATATTATATAGTAATGATTACATATATATATATACGGTATATATTATTTAAATAATTATATTAAATATAATAATATATTATATATATATATAAATAAATTAATAAATATAATAAGTAGGACCCCATATAGATATGTATAGGGATTAGAAGTAGTATAAATAAATAATTATCACCATCCCAGAATATTTATGTACCATGACCCCTAATAGAATCACATAAAGTTATCCCGTTTGCCAATGCTTCACACATGCCGCATCTCGCATTGCGGAAACATCAACGCACCATAAATTGACATCCGCATTCCTCCAGCTTAACGGCAACATCCGCATCCTCTTTTGAAAATGAGGATGTTGAGTATGTTTTCTACATTTGATAAATTCAAAAATAAATATTTTTTGCATCTTACATGGAGTTTATGGAAAATTTGTAATTTTTTGAATTTCTATAATGCCAAAAAAATATATAGTGAGAGAATCATTATTATATATATATATAGCTAATGTTAAACCTGTGCCGTATGCGAGTGCTGATTCACAAAAGTTTCCAATAAAACTCGAAATTTTTAGGGCTGACTATAGCTAAGCGATATCAGTCACTTATGTAGCTACATATATCACCTAGTAAATATCATTCTCATTTATTTTCTCATGATTTATATCTCAAATC
>JABUQX010091394.1:15000-22619 GCA_015478945.1 Trachelipus rathkii | reverse complement strand
TTTTTATTAAATTTCAAGAAAAAACAAGATTTTAATAAATTATATAATATTTATATATATATATATATATGTAGAATAAATATATAATATATATATAAGATAAATATATATTATATATATATATTTATTAATATATATACAATATTTATATATAATTTAATATTATTATAATTAATATTATATATATGCAAGCAGTCATTCCACTTATTTATATATATATAATATTATAATATATATAAATATATATATATATATATATATATATAATATATATAATATATATATATATAAGTTCCCTCACGGAAAGCCCTAACTGAAGTGGTGGAGCTTCTCTAGAATATTCCTAGGGTTTACAATTTTCCCCGGAAAACCCCCCCTTAGGTATATATTTAAGATCGGAACCCCACCTTCCATAAATATTAATATATATATATATATAATATATAATATATATAATAATATAATATGTAAATATATATTAAATATTAAAAAATATAAATATAAAATAAAAAACAATAATATAATAATATATAAAAAATTTAAATAATATATTAATAAATAAAAAAAATAGTGTGATAAAAAAGTAATGTGTTGTGTGTGATGTGTGTATGTGTGATGTAGTGTGTGTTAGTACTAGTCAGTAAGGGGAGATAGGGTTCTACAATATATATTTTAATAATTATTATTTTTCGTATGGTAATGTAGGCTAATGACTCACAATAGGACTAAGTCCTTCTACGTTTTTGGTGACATCCCATTTAGTAATAGAATGCAAGCGTTTCTCTAACCGGGGTAGTCGCGACCCTCACAGGGGTACTACGAGCAAGAGATAATTAAACTGATGGGTCGCGGTAAATATATAAATATAAAATTAGTAAATAATAAGTCACAAAAATAAAAATATTTATAATAATTCAAAATGATAAATTTTAAAGAAAAATCTAATAAAAAAAGTTATAATTATTTATTTTAAAATAAAAATTAATATATACTTAACTGCTACAGAAAAAGCCATCTTTATTTTAAGTAGAAATATAAATTATCATATAATATATATAAATAATATATATAATATATATATATTATTAAAATATATATATTATAATATATAAATATATATAATATATATATATATATCTATTATATATATTATATATATATATTATTATAATATATTATAATATATATAATAATATATGGGTATTATTTGGGAGTCGCTGAGGCTAACTACTTTATTTGCAGGTTTTGGCTAATTATGGAGTGAGTTGCGAGACATTAAAAAAGGTTGAGCAAACGCTGCTTTTAGAGTGGACATACGAATTAAACAATAAAGAAATAAATATAAATTACGAATTTTTGTTCTTTATTATTAATATATTAAATTATATATATATATATAATATTAATAATATATATATATATAAATATAATAATATATATTATATTTATATATATATATATATTATATATATATATATATATAAATATATATTAATATAAATTATTAATTTAATAATATATATAGTATATAAATATATATATATATATATAAATATATATAATTAAAAATAAGTAAAATTCTCAGTGAAATTTATATAACATTTGGAAAAATTTGGCCAGTATAGGCTAGTCTACGACCGCTACATAATTTGCGTATCAACAATAAAAATAAATTAAAAGACCTATAGTTTTTAAAGTGCATACTTAAATATAATATAAAGCAAGAAAAAATTCTTTCATAACGAAATAATAAAAGTGAAAATAACATAAATAAAAATAATTAAAGAAAAAAAGTTTTAAGTTTTTAAAAACCCAGGGCCTAATTATCTACTATTTATATGTTTTAAAAGATATAATAGTTATTATATCTTTTTAGGCATTAGCGTATATATTAAACTTAGTTGATAAATTGTATAAGTTTACTAAGATAGAACTTAATAGATGATAATAATTTTAAAAGTATTGTAATGCTCATTAATTAAAAAGTGTTGAAAACTTCTCGGACCATGAAGAGGATGTTGAATATGTTGCCTTTAGACAGCAACATTATGTTCATGACTGCGGGGTAATATGTTTCTAAGGTAGAATTGCTCAAGGACTGAGTGAAAATATGAATGCAATTAGAAAGTAAGAAGTTGTAATTGGAATTGAGAAAGTAGAGGGTAAGTGTCAAGAAAAATAGATTAGTAGGGATGTCAGTAAGGCGGGAGGGAGTGGGATATAGGGGTAGTAAACAGGAATAGTGATTCACCTAGGCAGGAAGAAGAGAGGGAAAAGGATAAAAGTGTAGGGAATAGAGGTTTGTTGAGGAATGGAAAGAGTTGTAAGGAATTAAATAAATAGTTTAAATAGATGATCTCGAAAGTTTCCTAAAATCGCCATAGTCGACCTGCCCTCAAGTAAACAGACTCTGTACCTAGTCTTCCAGATGAGGAGGCGCATCAGAGAGTGACATAAGTAATGTTGAGTTTTCTAAAGGAAGACTGATACATTGCTAATTGGAGACTCTATGACATGATACCTAGATAGGACTTTCAAAATAAATTAAAGAAAACGCATGAGAGTACGTATATCACAGGTGCCTAGCAGTGAGTGAGTATCGTGGAATATTGATAGATAGATAAGATTGAGTCTACAAACACTAGTTGATTCAGATGTGATTGTGCATGTGGAAGGTACAAATGGATAATATAGGACATAGAAGGTCAGAAGGATTAATAGCAATAATTATAGGAGATTTTAGAATTCCAGAATGAGATTAATTAGCTAGTGGAACGAAAGGGGCATCGCATTTTAATGGCACTTTACTAGGTTCAGGTGCCCAGTCACGAGACACTGCGGGGAGAGTCAGGACTATTAAGGTGTAAATGAAAGTGAATTAGGGAATTTATGTTTTCACGCAAAATATTAGGCTTTTTGGAATATTGTGGAGCCAGAATTTCAGATAAAGAATCTTTTTGCAGCAGAGGAGTTCACTTTGGGTAACGTAAGGGATAGGGCTTTTCAGCACCAGTTTGGAGACTTGTTTAGCAAAAAAACTAGGTAAAATTGGGGGTGATGGGCTAAATAAATCTGGATAACGAATTTAATAAACAATGGTAACGGTAATAGTGGTGATATAAATCAAGCAGTGTTGTTACAGTTCAAATAAGGATGCATAGCAATAAAATGCAGCATGTCGAATATCAAATGGTTTACACAAATGCTCATAGCCTAAGAAATAAAGATGAGCTGATTAGTTTTACCATAAATGAGAATCTTGACATTATTGCATTAAACTAAGGCATGGGTTAATGAAGAATAATTAAATGGAGACTCCTATATCAGGAATATGAAAATAGAGGATATTCATTTATTATTACCAGCGCTAGTAGGAAAGAAGGTGGGGTGTGGCGGTTTTTAAAAAAAAAAAACCCCAAGGCCATAGAAACTGTATATTAAAAGCAATATTCAAGCTGTATTAATGACTGACTTTAAAACTAATCATGATATGAATCGGTATGGGTAGATATCCTATGTTCGAATAAAATATATAGAATAGGGGCATTTTATAGACCTCCTTAGGCCAGAGTCAAGAATTAGATGCGCGAAATTGTGAAAGAAATTGAAAACAGCATGCCACAGTAAAGAAAAAGTATAGTCATAAGGAAATAATTAAATAAATTTAATTTTCCTGGCATTCATAGGGATTCCTTGTCTAATACGGACCAAAGTAGTTCAGTATTTATAAAATTGAATAATTACTAGAATAACCTTATTGAGCAGTATGGATCTATGAACTCACACAAGACACGAATAGCAACGATTTAAGAATTAATACTTAACTAACAGATGAAAGGATAATGGGTGTGGATTAGAGGTTAGAAAGTTGAGGAGAAGTTAGGACCAATAGTTGACTAATAATAAATAGGATATTTATAATATGAATGTAAGAAGCAATGGGCCAAACCATAATTGCAAAGTTTAATAAGAAGACCCAAGAGATCCTAGCAATTTCCGAACATTGCGACGCACTTAACACACTATCATCAACATCCATAATTACGGACAATGCTTAGTAAACTATACTGGATAAATAGAGTTTAATAGACCAAAAACCTGATTTTGATCATAGTGGGAATATTTATTATAAAGTCAATAAATATATTAGTATAGATGGATTTAAAATATATTCTTAAGTTTGTTGTATATATTAAAATATTATTATTATAAATATAAACCATTATTAAGTATAGGTGGCGAGTAGGTAAATACATGTTTAGGTATGGAATATAAGTAGTATATATGAATAAAAGTAATATTATATATAAATAAAATTCACTATATATATAATGAAATATAATGACATAATATAACTTGTTTTATTATAAAATATTTATCAATTGAAGGGGTATATAATGCGGACAGTGATGAGGAGTAAATTTTAGAATTAACGCATCTTTTAAGGAAAACTATTAATAGGGTAAATAAAAATAGAGATATCATATTAAACCTTTCACACTAAAACCAGTCCAATATGGAGTATCTAAGGCACAACGCGAGAGTCAAGATATATATTAATCTATATGCATAGGGTGAAATAAGATAAAAAATAAGGACCTGAAGAAGTTTTTTGTGCTTTTTATAAATTTAAAAGTAAGATAGAGATCAATAAGAGTAATATCCAAATTAATATATTTGATGAAATATATAATTAGTAAGTTCAGAATATATATATTAAGGAAATTGTCAACTAATTTTCCAATGCTATATTTTGCTTACAGTGATTTAATGAAGGATAAAGATTAGATATATAGTATTTTAGTCAGAGTAACTTAATAATAGTTCTTGTATGCTTAATGTAACAAATATAGACTTAACTAATAATAGTATTAATAATTGGAGTAAAAATGATTATTAAAGATTTAACTAGACAATATTGATATACCAAAGTTAAAAGCCGCATAAAGGTTCCCTTATGTATGGTATTATATATCATAGTAGAAATTTAGAAAAAGAGGATTTTCAGTTAACCAGCATTTACTCAAAGGGCCAATCTATGTATATTGATTTTTAACGATCATATATAATTATATTTTAGGTGGATAGGGTAGTACAGATGACTGGTAAAACGTGCATTATTTTATATGTATTTTGAGTGCTACTATTTATAGTTAAAGGTAGTAAGGAAAGATATTAAGGGAATTTTTATTATATATAGGCTCAGTCTGATAGCTTAAACATCTCTGGTTTATGAAAGTTTCTTATGATAAAGTTTACTATGAAAAGTGGTTACTATATATTATATTAATATATGTATATACATTTAATATGAAGATAATCACAAGGTATTGTATGACTCAAGCTATGAGTTCAGAAAGGTAATAGGTCATTGTCATGAACTCAAACTCATTTTAGAATTTATTGGAAAGGAAAGATCCATTGACTGGACTGCAACATTACGCGTGTAGATTGTGCAGATCAGTTGAGTATTATATATTAGACTTAGCAAAGCTTTTTAGTAGCGTTCCCCACATAAAGTTGTGAAGAAGATATTTCGCAATATGGGTATAGTGGGAGTTGGTACTATGGTTCGAGATTAAGAGAGTGGGTTGCAAAATAAGAAAGAATACATGTTGTGGTAAACTAAATGGTCAATATTATTAATTGATCCCATCTCATTTAGGGAGAAATTAGTAATGAGTGAAGGATGTTCCCGCAGGGTATGGCATGCTGTGAGGGGCCATCTGTTGGTCAACTACATATCTAATATTAAATGATTTAGTGTACCAACTTTAATGGCAAGGTTTCTAGTTTGCGGGATGATCACTCACAGTCCACCTCTCTCTCAGTTAGAATAGTGAAGATTGCATTAAAGATTCAAAATGAATTCTTGTTATAAACTTCTGGGGGGCAGATAAGTGCAAATTAATATTAATATTGTGAGGTTAACTTGTAAGGTTCTTCACCTAGGTTTGCCAAAAATAAAGGTTGGTCGTTAACTCTAGTGATATGAATGGGATGGCTTGGGTCTGTGGACCAAGAAAAAGATTTAGTTGTGTGGTTAATGATTCATTAATGCAGTATTTTGAAGTGAAGTCTTATTTATCAGTTTCTTTGTATAAGTTAAGGAAAAAGCTAATAAAGATGCTGCGGCATAATTAATTCGCAAATGTTAGTTTACAGAAGGCAAGGAAGTAATTAACAGTAAACTATTTTTAATGCTATATTTAGGCCAATAATAGAGTAGTGTGCACAAGTTTGGGGCCCCTTATTTAAAAAAGACTTAGATATTGCTAGAGAGAGTGCAACGATAGAGCAACAAGGATGATTTCTGGGTTTGAGGGTAAGAGGCTATGATTAGAGGCTAAGAGTTAGAATGGTTTTCTGTAGAAAGGCGATTTCTCAGGAGGGACATCGATGATACAAGTCTACAAAAATTTTTACATCTATTGAATAATACAGAGACCAAATAAATTCTTCATAGTAGAGCAAGGGACGGAGACAGAGGCATAACCAAGAAAATTAAGAAAGAAAGCATGCCTTCTGAATAAGAAGCATGCATTCAGCCCAATAGGTTGTTAAATTTTTGAATGGTTTGCCACAGGAAGCTGTTGAGTGTGACTCAGATGGCAAACATTTAAGAAAGGGTTGGATAGGTATCATATAGTGTTTTATATTCATATAGTATATTTAGACAAGCCAAATTGGCTGGTTTTTTATTTACATAGTTATTAATGTTATACTGCATGTATGACCATAACTTCGTTATTAAGGCATGTGGATGGTTTTAGTATCATATATCATTTTTTTTTTTTACTAAGCCAAATTGGTGGATTTGTAGTTAACATTGATATTTGACAAGCCCTAGGGTGCTTTGGGATTTGCTATGAGAGCAATGTTGGTTTAGTGGGTATGACTGGCAGTCTCGATAGGTCCATGTGGCTCTTATGTCCCTATATTTCTTATGTTCTTATGTTCTTTATTATGGTAACACCTTACATCTGTCCTAGTCCTTCTATTTTTTTTTATTTTCACTTGTAAGTTATGAAATAATTTCTATTTGACTTAATCTCAGTTCTGTGAGATACCCTTTGCTTACCTACCCTTTGCGGGTTATGTCCTTATTCAAAGAGGATATTTTTAATATATTCAAAGAGGATATTTTTAATAAAATACGGAATAAATCCACATGAGCTCATGTCTGAAGGAAATTAGTTAGGTGTGCTCAGACGCAGGCTTTAGTTAAAGTGAGAGAGATTATTTACAGAAGGAAGATTGGATTTCAAGGAATGTTACCAATAAACGATTTAAAAACGTATAGTAGTGCTCGGCTGTAAGTAACATGAGTTGTGCTACTACATCAAGCACGGCTGGAGTTGCTACTGATCTAGATACAAACTTTGTGTGAGATGCGGGACCAACTTGTGCCGTAATGACCCGGCAATATTGATAGAATTCGAGTGATTATATATATAGATATATATATATAAATATTTATAACTACTGATATATCTATTTCAATCATGAGTTTAATATATATATATATATATATATATAGATATTATACTATATATATATTATAATATATATATAATATATATATATATAATATATATATATATAATATATTTATATTA
>JABUQX010091394.1:0-10000 GCA_015478945.1 Trachelipus rathkii | reverse complement strand
GAGTGTTGCCAACTCTCCCATGTAACACGAGATTACTAGGAATATAATTGGATACTCATGAGAGAAAGAAACTCCCTCCATTTCTAGGATTAGGAGAACTACTCGCAACAGTGGAGGATATGCAAGCCTCTGAAATTTATACATTTATAGGATATAAATATTAATAAATATAGTTACGGCCTTTATCAATAGTTGTTATAAATAATAAGTATTATACCAGATATTTTATTATATTATTTATTCTTACTTCAACTTAAAATGGCTAGTTATAAGATTCTCTAAAAATAAATATAATTATAAGTAAGGATAATCAAGAATAGTGAAAACGAAAAATCGGCGGTGTTTTTATGAAAAAAAGTTAGAGCCTCTTAATATAAATATCTAAATATCTAAATATTTAATAAATAATATATTATCTCATAAGGTCACAAAAATCTTAAATAATAAAATAATTATGATGTCCGGCCTTGCTCGTATATATTTAGAGTACTATATATAACATCTCACTGTTTTAGGTATATATGTATATTTTAAGATATTATTGATAACTATTAGGTTATATATCCTTTCAAGTTGTTTTTTTACTATGGTATATAATACTAAGCATTTATCGATTTTTAACATTTTTTTAGCTACTTTTACATACCTTACCTTGGCAGTGAGTTGATATCTTATTTATAATTCATGATAAAATTTAATTGGTATATATATATACTCTAAAATAATATATGTTAAAAATATGATTGTTTTTCTTGTAAAATTTTTCTTTTTAACAACTTTGAGATGCTGTAACTTTCTTTAAAAGAGAGGCATGATTCTTTTCTATATTCTATAACAATACCTATGATATGATTTTCAAGAGAGCCTTATTTTATCCTTTTTATTAAAATATAAAAAAACTATAATGAAAAAAGAACAAAACTAAACAAAAAACTTATATGGGTTGTAATATTCTATTCCTCTTTATTATTATTTATTTTTTTTTTTTAAAAAAAAAAAAGGGATAAAAATTGTCAGATCTTTGAAGTGGAAAAGAGAACAAATCCTAAGGGAGTTAGTTTAAACGTTATTTAGTGTACACAATTGTCCAACAGTAAGCCGTCCATTATATATTATATATATATATATATATATATTATATGATATATATTATAATATATATAATATATATTTAATTAATAGTAATATATATATATATATATAATTATATATATTATATATATTATTATTATATTTATTAATATATATTATATTAATTCATATATATTATATATATAATATTATATTATATATATATTATATATTATATATATATATTTATATTTATATTATATTAGATATTTATATATATATGTAATATATCTATATATAATATTAATAAATTAATATATATATATATATATTATATTATATAGTATATATATATATATATACACTTTACCTTTTCTCCCCTGACCTCAACATCATGGGAGATGCCACACCTCGTTCAGGAACCCCGCCGAATATATATATATATAATAATTATTATATAAATATATATATTATATTATATATATATATTAATTATATAGATATAATATATTATAATTATATATATATATTAATATATATATTATATGAGAGGATACTATAAGGTATATATATATATATAATAGTATTATTATATTATAACTCCAACACTTTTTAGATAATAATAAAATAATAAATATAAAATAAAATATTTTTTTTATTATTTATTCTGTGTGAGATTTTATCCTTCTATCTTTCCCATTCCTAATTTGTTTACTCCTGTCAGTGAGACCTAGCATATTCCAGGATTTCTTTCTCTTATAACTTCTTAATTTATTTTCTGTGCGTCGAACATTAGGAACAATTTTTTATTCTCACAATTTCCGACTAAATAGGTGAAGTGCTATGCCATATATTAAAACCATTTAACACCACGTTTAACTTTCATACTCGAAAAACCTGGAATCTTCTAACATCGATATTCCAAGGCTTTAAGATACTTTCTTTCCTACTAATATCTTGTGTATCTGCGTGACTGCAATACTCCCTAAGGATTCAGAGTTTTCGCATTCGCGCATCTTATTTGAATATTCTTAAGTCTACTCATTCATGAGACTGATTACTTGATGAGGTCCTCTACTTGGGCGACTTTCAACGTGCACCACTCAGAGGACTGGACTCACTCCTCGATACTTGTATATTACCGATAGGCGGTTGCGGAAGGAGCCAAAAACATTCCGCTCATCCTTAACTCTCATGGGGGCAGTCTGATTAGGATACCTAAACCAGCATTTCCAGATGCTTTTATTTATTTATTATTTTTTAAATTATTTCTAGTATATGATCTAACAATAATTTATTCAGTGGTAACGGACATGATCAAAAAATATAAAGATTTTTAAATATTTTTAAATCAATTTTATATTAATATTTTTTCCAAAAAGAAAATATTTTTCGAGAATTTTTCTAGAAAATATATCCATTATTTGTTCACTATTTTTTTCCTACAATTCTTGAACACACTCGACTTTTACTTCACTATTTATTCTATTTTCTCAGACAAATTCTCCTTATCGGAATACCGGGTAATCTTCTTAAGGGTACACTCTGATCACAATGTTTAGCTTTAATAAACTATATAGCACATTATCTTCTGCATCTTCGCCATGTCCTAAACGTATTTTTCTGGCACCTTCAATTCGCAGGACCTAATTGTAGCATTTGGGTCTCTCTTCGCTACCTACACTTCTCCCGGTATAAATCCTATCTTTCACTTGACTCGAAAGGACGCTTCATTACAAAACTGCTACAAAGCTAGGTGGCCAACTAATTTTTCACCGAGGGAATGGAGCCAGGTTCATTCATCTTCAACGATAGTGCTTATTTCTCCTCAAAAATCTGTCGGTTCGATTTTGCGCACTGCTCTCACGCCCTTCAGGTTAGAGACAATGCCTATCAGAAATGGAAAAACTCTCGTTCTCTTATCTATTCTAGCTAGTATTTCTGTTTAGCTCGAAATCGTTTGCAGGGATATATTTGTGGCTAAGTGCTTTCACAAAGAGGAAGTTGCGCTACCTTCTTTGGCTTCTTCATAATTGATAAATATTTCTGCCCTCTTGCATTAAGCATTTCTAAACTATCTATAAATCTACTTTTCCTCCTCTTATTCGCTTATTATACCATCTGAAAAGATTAATGCGTACTTCGGCATAATTCTTATTTTTCATCGTAATTCCACTTCTTAGAGAAACGATTCTATGACATACCCTCTACTCCCTTTGTCCTCTTCAAGTATCCCATATGATACACATGCATCGGATGGCACCTCGCAAAGTTATCTATGAGCGTTATCTGCAACGGCAGTTGGGTCAACGAGAACGACATTTCATACCCGTTTATTTTGAGGGTAGTGTGTGCTTCTGACCTGAACATCTTTGTCCTTTTTCTTAGCTCATACTCCTTTTTGAAATACTAAATAACTAAGCAAAAGAAGCGTGCATACTGTTCAACCGATCCCTAAAAAAGGTAGCCGGCTGCTCTGATCCTTCAAAACTATCGTCCTATAGCTTCATTTGTATTCTTGTCATTAATTAATTCTTTGAAACCCTCCTCAACTCTCATTTTCCATGGGTTTATCTGGGAAATCTAATTCCCATATCTTTTCATTGCATACCAAGATATGGCTTCCAGTTGCGTCAAAGTTGTCAAACTGGCGGACAATTCTTTCTACCTCACATCTTGACATATCCAAAGCTTTTGACTGGGTATGGCATGCGTCACTATTTATTCTCTAAGCTCCCTTCCTTCGGGTTTCTTACTTCTCTTTTTCTTACTCATGTCTTAGCTTTCTCTCAATATAACGCTCCATATCGCACTTAGTTGATGGAGCTGGACAATATCCCCTTTTCCTGATAATTGGGATATCCGCAGGATCTCTTCTTTTTATCCTCAACTTTCATTCCTTATACTTCATTAAATTACTAAGATCTTCTCAGCATGCACGTTCAGCTCTGTCATTCTTATTCCGATAACTCAACTCTAATTTCTTCCACTCATTTCAAATCTGTTCCCTGAACTTCCCTCTTTTGCTTCTAGAATTGCATCTCGACTTCAGCAGTTATCCTCAGAAATTCTTATTACTTGACGACCTAGTTTGTTAGGTATTTCCCGGTGCGAAGTCGCCTTCAACCTTAGGTGAAAGTTTAATTCTTACTTTAAAAAAAACTCACAACGTTAATATTCACATCTCACTATCAAAATTCAAACACTACCCAAACTTTCCATAAAACAATATATATCGAACAGTTCTTTCCCGATCATACACATAATTGTGGACAACATAAAACATTTTTTTGGTTTTGATAATAAGCATATAAACCGTAGTTGGATATCTTCATATCACAATGGATTCTTAGGTAGGCCTTCACAAAGCTAGGAGTTTTCCTGTTATTTAGTTTGCAAGAGACATAGACTCCTTTATGTTGTAGCTTTAAACAGGCCCTACTCCAATTAGTTTATACAAGAAGGTCTTATTACTGCCCTTGCACTGCTGATAACTTTCTTCACAATATGTTTGAGGTCTCGATTCACTCTTTCTTTGGATAGAGTTAATTATGTGATTAAATTTTCGATCATTACAGTCTTTATTTTTTTACTTTAAGTATTTGAGATAAATTGGAAATGAGCATCGTTCACGGATGTAAAGGAATAGAATATTCCAATTATCGGTAATGTTACAAGTTTATTCTGATATCTGCAGACGTAATAAAATCACACACCTAACACAGCATTACACAACACACCACACCACACACACCAACACCACACATATATATATATATATATATATATATATATATATATATATATATATATATATATATAATATTAATATAATATATATATATAATATTTTAATATATATATATATATAATATATATATATATTTAATATATTTTTAATATATAATTAATATATATATATATATTATATATATATTATATATATATATTAATATATATATATATATAGTGTATATATAAATATAATATATATTTAATTATAGTAATATATATATTAATATATATATATATATTATATAAAGATAATTATATATATAATTTTTAATTATATATGTTTCTTTTGTTTATTTAACAGTGAGCCTGCAAGACGGAGATCTCAATTCCACTGTTCAAAAATTCACTGGATTCATGCATTGTTGTGGAGTCTGCTTTACTCCTGGCAGGGACCCATTCGGTCCACAGAAGTGTTGGAACTTTTCCATTGTTAAGGAAAAACATTATGCAAATTATTTTAATAGTGGTAATTAATGTGTTTTCCTTCTTATCACGTATCCGCCATCCGACAAGATTCACCCACTTAGGCAAGTTCAAACGATACATACAAATTTATCCTAAATAGGTTAGGATGAGATTTAAGGATTATACGATCTGGGTGAATTTGTCTGACTTCTCTCCATTTCTTCATTTAAAATTTAAAATATGATTTCCAAGTTAGATATTTTATATTAGTTAGTAGTTTAAGTAGTAAAAAAGCTATATGATCACTAGGTGATGATTGATATATTCAGTTTTTATATATTCTTGTAGTTTTATAACCATATATATATATATTAATATTAATATTAATTAAAAGATATAATATATTATATATATATTATTAATACATATATATTAAATATATATATAGTTAATTATAATATATTTATTAAATTTAATATATTTATATATATTATTAATATATATATATATATAATTAATATATTATATTAATTATATATATATATATAATATATATATATATATAGATAATATATCGCGATATATATAATTATTTGATAGAGTGCAGACAATCCCGCCTACGGTACTTTAATATCCTTTATTGTGAATCATAAAAATAATAATTATATATTATAAATATGATCCAACATATATTATAAATATATATATATATAAGTATATATATATATACCTTTAATAAATATTGATACGTAAAACTCTCTCACCTTATCTATTAATATACATATTACTTATATACGTTAACTCGTCACTACTCCCATAAATACCACTCCTAAGTACGACTCGCTCTACTCTATATATCTACCGGCCACCACCATACCAACTTAATGACTATATGATATATGAATAGTGCTCTATTAATATTATACTATGCTCCATACTATATTAACTATTCACAGTATGAATTTATCTATATATATATCCTATACACAAGTACTTATGTATATATAACTCATACTTACTAGACGTAGTCAACTAATAATGTATTTATATATAATTAGCGATATCCTACCTACCTGGTATTATCTATACTAGTAAATTCTCTTGAAGGTAATGTTGTTTGACTTTATAATACTCTGGTTTAATATTTATATGAAAACTGCTTATTTCGTAATAGTATAGTTGTGTATGTATATATGTATTTAAATAATTTATGCTATAGTATATATATGATCATTGTTGAATAAAATAACACTGATTATTAGTTAAGATAAAATATTAAATGAGTAATAAAGTTTTGATAAGATTATTATACTGTTAGTAAAACTGACGTATAAATGATTTTGTGATAGAGACTAGTTTATGTATGTGATGTCTATTAGAGTTATAAAGTATTTTTTCTTTGTGTGTGAATATATATATATATATAGATTTAAATAGTTATATGGAATTTCATAGCCCTAGTAGAATTTGCTAATTGTACTACGATTATTTAAATATCAAATATATTAGAGTCATATATTGAATGTTATATATAATATCTCTGAAAATAACGTATGATCAACTTTTGATATGTAATAAAGATATAGTGTGTCAATTATATACATAGTAACCTGTATTAATCTATTAAAATTGGTCACTTTGTTAGGGATAATTTGTAGAAATTTATAAATTAATCAGGCTTTACCTGTCATTACTTGAATAATGTCAAGACGAAAAATATATATGATGTAGAATATATCTATAATATGAAGTTCTATAGTTAAGTATGATATAGTATTAGCTTAATCATTTACCTTTAATGTTAATACCGTTGGGAAAAAGCCCTCCTGCAAGATAACCTGCAAATTTCAAACCCCATGACGGGTATGATTATGAATTATGCTGAACTTCAATTTATATTGCGAAGCTAGAAAAGGTTGGATCGCAGTAATAATGAATTATAGTTAGTCTTTATTGATAGCATGTAAACTTTGTATGGTTATAGCAATATATATATCGTATGATTCAGCTATATAAGAATACTTATTTTTTAATGTATATGCTTATCTACAAATAATTATAGTATTAGCTCGTTAATATTAATGACATTTAGTAAATCAATATGTTCAATAGATCATAGTGAGGTGGTAATGTTAGGTTAGGTGATTGAACTTGTTATTGATGAATAGTTGGATTTGATTAATATTTTATACTTATTATACTGAATTCTTTTACATGCTCTTTAAAATACAGAAAACTTTACTGAGTATATTATTTACTTGTAGGATTAAAATAATTGTAATGCCAGTTCAAGAATGGAACTTATTTTTTGATGTGTGATGTCGAGGTTTAAATACTATCTTAGTTCTAATAGCTTAATCATATAGATCTGCGGCTTTACAACTGGTTGCATAATTTATATCATATATAATTTTAAATAAACTTTTTCTCAAGTTGTTTCCAGTGTTAGATGCATTTTATTCGTTAAGTCATCAAAATTAGGAGATATAAAATACGAGGCAATCCCGTAAACTTGTAGGACTAGTAAATGAATTAAATTCAATTGCACTTAAATTAATGGGGATTATTTTTTTAGTCACCCTAACCTTGGCATCATGGCATATCAAAGACATCCATAGTTTGAACTTTCGTGTTCCAACACCATAGTTATAAAAAAAATCAAAATTACAAGGCGGTTTCCAACTTTTGAAGTTTGAAATCTACAAATTAATAGTTCAAATATTTTACTAATCAATGTATGATTAATATCCTACTTTATTAATACCTCCTCCTAATGCAAGAAAGGCGGTCTTGTAGCAACTGAAATGTAATATTTTTTGTATTTCTAATTTGCTCAGAGAAAGAAAATTTTCTTTTAACACTCAAAATATTTGTCTCTTCAACTATCTACTATATCATTTAAATCAATATACTGCGACATGCTCGAAAATAAATTCAACCTTCCTCTGTTCTTATATTTCCTAATATCTTGGCTTCAATTCCTAGAAAACTTTATTGGTAGATTGGAAGGATTATTAATTTCTATCCACAGTTTCTTCTGAGCCATCTAATTCCTCTTTTTGTACTTGAGTGTCATTCATCCTCATACTGATCAGAAAAATCACATATCTGTGGTTGTTCCATTCAAAATTCTTCTGGAAATGGCGTAGTTTAGGCCTTTTGGTCTCAACCCTTCCTCTTTCATTGACTCTTCTACCGCGGCTTAATAGGTAGAGTGACAGAGTCGCATGGCAAGGGTCCGGGTTCGATCACTACTCCGGATGCTAGGTAGATATTACCTAGAGAAGTTCCCCCTAATAGAATAGGGCTATGCCGTGAGGTGTGAAATAAAAAAAAAAAAAAAAAAAAAAAAAAAAAAACTTTTAAGAAATTAAACACGTGCACCACTCTCATTCTAATATTGCAATTACAAAGACACAGAACCTCTTAACTTTATATATATATATATATATATATATATATATATATATATATATACTATATTGTACATATGTATATATATATATATATAATATATATATATATATATATATTTTATATTATACTATATATATATAAAATATATATATATATATATATATAATATATAATATTATATATATATATATATTATATATATATATATAATATATATATATATATATATATATATATTAATATATGGCATTCCACCTCGTGTTTTGAAGGAGTGTGCTTCTGAGCTGGCGCCTGTCCTCGTTCAACTCTTCTCCCTATGCCTTCATACTAACAACCTTTCCTCAATGCTGGAAGCGTGCTTTTATTCAGCCAATCCCAAAAAAAGGTAGCCGCGCTCTGATCCTTCTAACTATCGACCCATTGCCTTATCACTTGTATTCTATCTAAATCTTTGAAACTCTCCTTTAACTCTCATTTCCTCGATCAACATAGAATCTCCATTCCCTTCTTTCTAGATCGTCAGTATGGTTTTCGACGTTCGAGATCAACTGGTGACATACTTTCCTATCTCACTGATCTATGGTCTTTTGCCCTTAGGGACTATGGGGAGTCTTGTGTGGTGGCGCTTGACATATCTAAGGCTTTTGACAGGGTATGGCAAGCGTCGCTACTCTCTAAGCTACCTTCCATTGGATTTCCTCCTTCGATTTGCTTACTCTTGTCTAGTTTTCTTTCAGAACATTCCATTTCAGCTCTTGTTGATGGAGCCACCTCTCCCTCCTTTCTTGTTAATTGTGGTGTTCCTCAAGGTTTCTGTTCTATCTCCAACTTTAATTCTTACTTGTCATCAACGATCATTCTTAGCTGCACTTCTAAAAACGTCTGTTCACTCTTAGCCGATGACCTCACCTTTCACTTTCCATTCCTCCACTTATTTTAAATTGTGCTCCCTCGTTTGCATCTATAGTTGCCTCTTGTCTACTGCTTTCTGATTCAATTCTTGCCGATTTGGTCGGAATTTCTCAGTGAGGTAACCGCGTATCTTGTAAGTTTCAAACTCTTTGAAACTCAACTTCTTCATATCTCCCTCTCTAAAATACCCTCCCAACTTTCCTATTCCCTTTGCTGGATTGTAAAGAGAATACAGAAAAACCTGAAGATTCTTTGACCAATCATAAATAGTGAATTGTCTTGGAGACCTTACATCAACATCGGTTTCTAAAATGGCCTCAAAAAAAGCTGGGAATTCTGTTCAGATGCGTGAATTTTTTTCTTCTGCTCAGATACTCCAGTTATATAAAGGTCTTATCCG